>JAOBRG010374412.1:0-11201 GCA_027574985.1 Umimayanthus nakama
TTTAATAGGATTTTGCAATTTAATGAATACCAGAAAGTGCAAATTTGGAGACCCCCCTCCTCCCCTTAATTTATCTTTAAAAATTTTCACGACCCCCCTCCTACTCCTTTAAAAAATTTCGGGACCCCCCATTTTCTCCTCCACCCCGCCCTCCAACTTAAATTCTGACTGGTCCCTTACCATACCAATGGACACAAGCACATGTCTACAGTAGATACCTCATCAATAGATACACGTACACGTATGTCCGCAAAAATACTCTACCAATAGCCACACATGCATATACACAGTGAGTAACCAATTCTTTAGCTGACTCATTACTTCTGACATCGCCTAATTAATTATCCTTCAGGCAACAGCATGGCCTAATTGTGTCAAATCACTCGGAGCTTGGTTTAATGATCAACAGCGCACAACCATATACGGTCTGTTTGGAACTTGCTCATTCGCTGGTGGGATTTTAGGAAGTGCACTGGCTGTAAGTAAATTTGAATCTTTAGTGCAGTGTTGAGTTGTTTTTATATACTAGCTGTTAAACGATGCTCAATTTCTATTTGCTGATGCTCAGTACTTTATCTTTTATCAATTTTGTTTGTTTTGAAACCGAGTGCTTGACTTGCTCAGCCATACCACAACTGTTTCCTACAGGTTCACTTACAAGCCACATTCTCCGGTGACATTAGGATGGTGTTTATTATCCCGTCTGTTGTGTTGGTAAGTAAGGTTACCTAATAGGCAATTGTTTTTATACGATTGCTGACAGAAGAGCTTTATATCAAGTTCAGATTGGCAAAAGGGAGGGGCTGGTACCATGGTATTGTTATGCGTGCCATTTTCAATACTCTTGTGTGTCTCGTGTTAAAGTGTAGCTGTTCCGGATATAACATGTATTTTTTCCATAGCTTTATATCAAATTCAGATTGGCAAAGGGGAGGGGGTGGTACCATGGTGTTGTTATGTGTGCCATTTTCAATACTCTGATGTGTCCCGTGTAAAAGTGTAGCTATTCCGGATATGACATGTATTTTTTCCAAAGTTTTAGTTAATCCATTTTTTATGATCAAATGATCAACATATTGGATATAAATTACAGACTCGAAGCTTGTCTTTCTAGCTCCTGTGTCATTAGCACATCTACAGGTTTCAAGTTGGTATCTGTGTAACTTTGAACGGCTTTGAGCTGCTTCACGTGGCTGGATTTTTTTAGAGTAGTTGTGGTGTCGCAGATATCGTACGGGTTTTCTCACAAGTTAGTAGAAAAATTTGGGGCGCTCAGTCATAGCGTCAGTTTGTAAATCGGTTTGTGTTAAGGATTTAGAACCTTTTTGTTCCACCACGTTATAAATACTGGAGGGGCATCGAATCACTTGTATCGAATATCTGTTATCAGGGCTTGTTCTGGACTAGTCACAGTTTTGTACTACTCTTAAGGATTTAATCCAAAAGCTTTACATTCAACTGGCTCTATTATCATATTACGTTTCTAAATAGCTGATTGTGTCTTACTGTACCCGTTTCTACTCTCCTCTCCTTGTCAAACTCGCTTGACCGGTTTGTTTGTGTTCACTTGTAATTTACTGGTGAGAAGCCCATGCTTTGTTTAATTGTTTGCAGTGAACTAGTCACAACACAGCTAAAATGGTCAGGAGATTTCGCACAAAGCTCAATAATGTCTTTTCATTGGATAGGACGATTACAGAAACCACTAACAAACAAGTTGCGTTACAAAAATAGCTTGGAAACTTTCAATCTCTGGTGAAAGCCAGCAAGCATAATTACTTTACCAGTGCAGCGTTTAGTGAGTTATGTTGGGTGTGGTGATCCTGTCAGTGTTTAATAAAAAACAAGTTGTGGATTGGTGGATGTCCATTGAGTGCAATAATGAATTTAAACGAAAGAAAAGACTAGACATGTTTCTTTATATGCGAAAGAGTTGGAGTACGGAAGTTTAGTAAAGGCTTTTAATACATTAACTGAAATGTATCTGTCAGCAGTCGCAATTGTATTAAGATAAGAGTGGAACTTAGAACAATGTATCACTAACAAGGTGCAACTGAATTGCAGTTTGCAAACGGGATTCTGGTGTTTCTGTTCCTGCGTACTCCAGCGGAAGTAGGCCTGGTGGTTCCTGGAAAAGGTAACAATTGGATCCCAACATTTCAGTAACGTGTGTTCGTGTTCACGAGTGTATAGTTTCTATCAACTGTTAATACATCAATGCAAATGCAAATGCAAGGACGCCTCATTCATGAGGTTCTTATTTTGTTCGTTTGGCGTTGAACCTGTGACAAATGCAATTGTTCAGGTAACGCACCCTTACATCACGCCGTCATAGTGTTAACGGGCGTTTAGCTGTCACGATTCATATTTGTGCCAACTGATTTTAATGCATTTAAAGGGCAGAGAACTCATCTTCAGACCAAGAATTTCTCTAGTTTATCAATCCAGTAGAGGTGAATTTGCCCGTCTCTTGTTTTTCTGGCCATTGATAAAAAAAGTTGATGGGAAACAGGTCTTCAATATATATTCGCACGAGAACTTGAGACGGTAAGAAATTTACCGTAACCAGAAGCCGAACAGAATTGGAACTAAAAGTTCCGGTGCGTGAAATTGTACAACTCTTCCTTTTTAAACTCTATCTGGTTTGGCCGTCTTAAATTCGTATCAGTCATGTTCTTTTTAACGGATATCCCTTAAATTGGAGGATCACAGTGAACCAGATTTACGTCTCGGCTTAATTTCTCTTCTTCTAATATAAATTCAGATAACTAACTGTGTGTAGATGTTTTTATTGTTGTTGTTGTTGTTGTTGTTACTTTTGTTGCTATCGTCATTCTTATCATTGTTATGATTGTATATTACTGCCAGTCACTGAAACATATTCTACTTTAGTTGCTTATGGTACATATCGTCTTTCCTACCAATTGACCCTTGTTAATTTTTCAGACATTCCGAAGGATTCACCTACTTCTAATCAAGCGGAACAGAAATCAATGACGTACATGCAGCTTTGGGGAATAAGGTAAAAAATGCGATTGATCAAAGTACAGCCGGCAGTTCTTGTGTAACTCAAACCAGTAGTTAGCCTCACTGTCTTCAAATTGTCCATTTCGTGTTGACAATGAGAGTCAGTGCTTTTTCCTAAATGCTGAAAGCTCACAACCTGCTCAAAACCATTTATTCTAGCTTTGTTACTGAATTTCTGCATGTGGATAAAATAAAGTTGATATACTAGTTTTTTAATATTTAAGGATAATTCTTAATGGCAGACAGCAAGATCTGAGCCTTTTGTGCAAGTGCCCCTATGGTTTTTCCAGGCAACCAGCACCTATCTATTTAAATAATATCTTTTTTCTTAATTTAAGTCGAATGCGAAAATTGAGGTGAATAAAACGTTATTGTTGTAATAGAATCGTTACTATCAGTAGGCAATAGAATCGTTACTATCAGTATGTAATAGAATCGCATGAAATGGATGAATCTCGCAGGCTGATTGGATAATCACCGATTTCAGATGGAATCGCATGATTTAAGTGTGCGCTGAGTCGAGACGATGTGTGAGTCAAATTGCCAGTGTTTTCTTTAAGTTTGGTGGCAAAATAACAAACAATAATTATATACCAATATCCAAAGGCCTTTTTTCGAAAGAAAACATTTTACAGAAACTTAGCAGGAATGTATGCTGCCGAAATTTGAGCTTAAGTTTGATTTTTGGAAAGGCTTAAAAAACTTCATTCCCTGCAAGTACAAGAAAACGGCAACAAAGTCAAAGACGATAAGAAATATCTCATTTGAAAGAAAAATGCAGCGAGAATACAGAAAGAAGTGAGCCACATGCTGCCAGTAAATTAATGAAAGTGGAAGCTGTCAACACCAATAAAGTTATTGCGATTGCCGTTTGCCGGTTTCGTTGTTGGTACGAAGGAAAACAGCTCAAAGAACTCGAACATAGCAAAACAAGAAGCCCACACAAATGTTAAAGCAATTCATTTTAGAAATTAGGCAGACAAGTAAAAAAAAGGCAAAGAATACGAGCCAGATTCGTTACAAACTTACCGAAGGGGTTTGCGACGTTAAACGTCCTTCCACTGAGTTGAGTGGAAGGAGTGACAAACCTGTCGTCTGAGTTCAGCTGCAACAGCTACAGCAAACACAGCGAGTGACAACAATAGTAGTTCCTCTGGATTAATAACGGGGGCCGTAGGAGGGTACAGCTTTAAACAAACCACTTGTTAATTCACCAGTGTGAAAAGTTCGTGGAGATAAAAGCACACTATTATGAAAACGTTCACCGATTTGAAGTGGCTGGCGAAGACAGAAAAAAAACTTGACTTTAACGATGTCTATAGCCGTTTGGGGCTTCGAAGTTTGAACAAGCGTTTATTTTAAAGAATTTCGAAAAACAAAATGAATATATTGAATTTTGTTTCTAAAATAGAACCTCGTTGAAATACCTACTAGTTTCTTTTAACTTCTAGTAAATTGAACTTGTATGCAATTCTTGTACAGAAAAGTTCTTTCAGTTCGCTTCACTTATCGATTCAAAACCAACTGAGATATATGTCATCCGGTGTAAGCTCTATGTAAACAGTATAAACGTTTTATAGATTTCTTATACTTTTGTTAATATGTGTGTGTTTCTATCACTGTAGAATGGTACCAGAGCTGTCGTGGACCAATTTTTCCATAAAGCTTGTCCGCTATTGTATGTACATGTGGCTCCCAATGTATCTTTATCAGGAGGTGAGTGGAAAGATCTGACAAGCATTTCAAGATCTTATATACAGTTATCCCTTCGAGTGACTTTCATACCAGTTTAGTCTTGATCAGATGCATGAACTCTGACTGGAACTTGAACATTTGTCGTTTTCACTTAAGGCTTGTGGTGACTCGTTGGAGCCAATTGTGCATTGCTGGTAGAAACGGTTAGCTTTAAGTCCTGACCATAGATGACGCACCTCGAATTTACCAAACCGAACGTGTAAGAGTGTTTTCTCCATATGGATTCAAGAGTATTCTTAGGAAAGGGACAATATTACCACTTCACGACGGTAGGGCCATGTTGGAGTAATCAGTGCAAGAATAACGGTGAATAAGTAAATAAATTGAGGTTTTCGAATCGACGATTGCTCCCGAACTTTTCTGCTCCAAACTCTAGCCGTCTTGTGGAGCAAGAGTTACTGTGTTTTCTAGTGATCTGCCGTCTCCTTGGTCACAAATTGGACCAGAACTACAGTAACCAAGTTTTGTAGTTAATCTGTTGTTTGCTAGCAGGTTTGCGAGTGTTACAGGGATACAGTTCAGTTCAGGACAAGTGTTCGCTAAATCTTGTATAGTCTGAAGTGTCCCTATCTTTACTGTTTTTGCAAGCTAAAGATTTACAATGAATAACAAATGAAAGATTTTTGAGTGATATTTGCTTTGACTTGTCGCCAGTGGGAGCTTTACAAGCGTTTGTATTGAGTCAAAGCGGTAAGGTACTATTTGTTCAGAAATTACTGTAATAATCTGAAACCATTGGCGTCATTGGCCAGCGTGTGCTTCAAAAATTTGACTTAGTTTCGTTTTTCAAAAAACTTTTAACTATATTTCGCTATACTGTAACTGCACTTATGACCCTAAAACGGTAAAAATACTAAAAGTGAGCAAGAGAAGATGAAGGACTAGAGTACTGACTAAGAACAAGATTATTTCCATATCTTCATACTAGCTCATTAACTGTTAACGTAAGAAATAAACACTTATACTACATAATTTCTAACCGTCTCGATTTTGACTTTCAAAGCCTCCAAAAAACGATGTTCGGGATGTTCCGATTTTCTAAAGTTTCAGGAGGTAAATATTACTAAGTTTCCAGTAATAATTATTAAAGACATAAATCAGTATTTTTTCAGGTGTTTTTTCTACAAGTAAAACATGTTGGACTAAGAAGGCTTTTAGTATGTAAGAGCAAATTAGCTGTAGTTGGCCTGGCAAAGGCTCTGCATCAGAAATTATTGATTTATTGAAAATCGATTCTCCCCGGTTATGCAGAGGAGACAGGGGAGGGGGCAGGGTTAGAGCATTTATGAAAGTGTCCTGATTTCTGGTTGTCAGGTATGATGCTAAGTACCTAGTGAAAATTTTGTTCTGTGCAATCTAGTAAAAAGCATATGTAAATTTAATTTTCTTTCAGTTGGGGTACACAAAGTACCAGGCAGGCTTGCTCGCCACTGCGTTTGAGGTGGGAGGAGTTGCTGGCTCCGTTTTGTTGGGATATCTAGTTAACAAGTAAGTAAGGTGTGTGCGTGTATACTTTTTTGTATCTGCTCCGTTTTGTTGGCATATCAAGTCAATCGGTGAGTAACATGTGTGCCTGTATACTCGTATCTGCTCCGTTTTGTTGGGATATCTAGTCAATAGGTGAGTAAGATGCGTATCTGCTCCGTTTTGTTGGCATATCAAGTCAATCGGTGAGTAAAATGTGTGCCTGTATACTTGTGTGTATCTGCAAATTACTTTAGATAAGCAAAAGTCCCTTCACTGGCAAAACTTGCACGTTTTATGTTTTTTTTAACTAAACTTGGTCTGAAAAAGTCACAGTTAAGTGTTGTCCTTGCCGCCGTTTAACTGCTTAATTGTTTGTCTCTAGGTTTCTGTCTGGGAAGATTGTGCATGGAGTTGCTGTTGCTGTCATGGGAAGTGCGATATTCCTGGCCCTGTTTCAGTTCACCAGCAAACTCGGGTTGTTCTGCAACATCTTCTTCATGCTGTTGGCTGGGGCTTGCAACTGTGGCCCAGACCCCTACCTATCGGGCTCGATCGCTGCAGAGCTGGGTGACAAAGAAAATGCACAAGCTGCAGTTTCTGGGATGATCAACGGTACGTTCATCATCATTCTGTTTAGCTATCCTGGAATACACCATATGGGTCTCGTTAATTCAGTATGAATCTCACATAAATAATAATAATAATAATAATAATAAATATAATAATAACAGAAATGATAATAATAATATTAAGTAGAAGAACATTAACAATAATGACGACTTCATTAGTGCTTCCGCTTTGGGCTCTTGCATGGCCTGCAATATTTAAAACTTGGATGTTTAACTCTTAAAAAGATACACAAATCGCAATAATTAAAAACACTATTAAAAAATTTCAAAGCTTTAGATTTAGTTCCCACGAGGGAATTTTGCATTAGCAAAATAGTGTGAAGAAGGAGTCTAACTATACAACATCATACAACACTCTTAGAAGTATTAACAGCTACTTAGTAGCACAGATGTCTAGGAAGTGTTCACTTCAACCGAGAGGTCGGGGCTCGAATTTACCACCAGCGATAAGATCTGACAGATTGTGCTGGCATAATTCGAGGTATTTTTATCAAATATAGAGCAAAAACTAGAAGAATAATATCTGCATTTTTTGTTAAAAGAAGCATAGTATACTTTGTAAAACCCAGCACGCGTTTTGGCCTAATTTTGGAGTAAGGAGCATAATCTTATGCTCACTACTCCAAAAGTTTTGCAAGCACAATAGTTTCAAGCCCAACTAGAAAGCTTGCAAAATGCAAGCAGTTTCCATGTTTTCTAAATGTGTTTTTTAAAAAAATTAATCGTCAGTAAAGTTTTGCTATTTTAAATTTCATAAGTTAATTTTCAGTGTGACTTACGCCAATAAGTTAATGATAATTTGCAAATGGTAGTTATATATAGTTTTCTGCGTGTTATTACGAACAATTTCAGGTACAAAACGAATGGCGATAGATATTTCTTATCCTTCGGTCGGCAACTCTAGTTTGCTTTTTCCATGAGCTTTACCTTTCAACCCTTTTTTCAATGGGCAAGACCAACCAGTTATTTACTTCTCTCGCTGGAAGAAAGCACCGGAGCTTTCAGTGCATAAAAGTAGCGCTTTGTCCTGTGATAGCCTTTTGTAAATCATTGTAAAGAAGGCAAAAGAAGATAACAAAGTTAGTTTTCCAACAACGAAAGCAAAAACAATCTTTATTTAATAAACGAGCTACAAAGGATGGATTCCGGTAGTTTAACAGTGATAACTGAACACCAGCACTGAAAGTTAACAGTAACACAAAGCAGGAAAAACGAACTAAGATCATAATTTGGTATCGTCAACGATCAATCCCAGTAAGGCCTAGTTTAGACATTGTGCTTTCACCGCACCGAACTCAATTCCATTTGGCGCGGTGTCTGGCGCGGTAAAAGCACGATTGCGTTTTAGACACGGCACCTTGCACCGCACCCAAATGCATGCTTTACCGCGCCAAGTTCTGGCACAGTGCTTAATCGGTATCTCATTTTAGACATCGAGCTTTCAGCGTGCTTTCACCGCGCCAAATTGTAATAATCAGTTCGGTGCGGTGAAAGCACGATGTTTAAACTAGGCCTAAGGTGGTACGGCTGGTGTTTGTGTTTCTACAGCTTGTCTATCATCAAACAACTGAGGCCCGGTTTAGACATCGTGCTTTCACCACACCGAACTCAATTATTTCGATTTGGCGTGGTGAAAGCACGCTGAAAGCTCAAGGCCTAAATTGGCACACCGATTAAGCACTGTGCCAGCACTTGGCGCGGTAAACCTTAGCAACCAAGATACTTTAGACCAAAAGCAACTGGGTGCGGTGCTCGGTGCCGTGTCTAAAAATCGACCGTGCTTTGACCGTGCTGGCCACACACCGCGCTAAATGGAATTGAGTTCGGCGCGGTGAAAACACGATGTCTAAACTAGGCCTTAGAGTTTTACTGATGTGTCTGCGTGATGATCTCAACAGGATTTGGCAGCCTTGGTACAGTTCTCGAGGGACCAATCATTGGTTTGATCGCGGAGCATTACGGTTGGAATGGTACATTCTATATCATGATCGCCATGTCCGTATTGGGAACATTCACAATGTTCAGGGCGGCCAGCATCGATAGCGAGATGAAGAGAGCACAGTTTATGAAAAGTGTAGCAACTGATGCATGAAAGGAATCTGGTGTCATTCTAAAACGTTTTGGATGATAAGGAGTGTACGTCTGTGTGTGAGTGTGTGTGTGTGGGGGGGGGGATGGGAGAGGGGTGAACATGCCAGGGCAGGCACTTTCCTATCTTACTGTGGACTAGTTTCACCTAAAAACCCGGGATTTCAAGTCGGAGCTTAGGAGTGCAGCCGATGATTGCAATGTTTTCTCCAACATCTACCGTTAGTGCAGATTTCATAAAAGCCGGGAGGTAAAAGAGCATTTTATCATATCCATTCCACAGTTGTGACAAATTCCTCTTATATTTTTTATCTCCTGTTTAATTAATTGGTCTTTTTGTTTTTGTTGCACCCTAAATCAAGAATACCAATCTAATATTTAAAAAAAACAAAAATTATTTTCAGCATTCCAACAAAGTTGTACGTAGTTGTTTAATTTTATCGCGCTCGGGTCTGTCATTGAAATAAATGTGTACTCCGTACTGATACACGGGAGCTCCTAAATCTCATTAAAACTGTATAAAAGGTGTTTGAACAGCCTATGTCGCGTGGTTAGCTGATACATGCTTTGTTCCAGTAAGAAAACAGTCGGGGAGTTGTTCAAAGCGAAAAGATTAGCAAATTTCACAAAACACATACAACCTGATTATAAACTGGTATCGACTTTTGTTGCATATCCTTGGTTTGCACTCAATCTCTAGGGTTTCAAATGACAAAGGGTACGGCAGCCATGTTGGTGGACACAACAAAAGAATGTAGTTACAGCTTTATTGTTATTGTACACCAACATGGCGGCTGTGACATCACGTGCAAACCAAGAATTGTTTATTTGTCTGTGCTCCACTTGGAGTAAGACGAAATTAAAAATTAAACTGTTAATGATAGATTTATTTGGAGTGGCAGGAAACAACGTTTATAACGTTAACTATATCTACTGATAAACAGTCACCTTGGCTATCACCGTATAACAGAAATACTGACTGAGGTGTAAAGGTTCTGATTAGTACGTCAGTGTGCAGATCGTCAGATGTGCACCTCCTGCCTCGTTCCCAGGCGTCACAGATTGGATTGAGGAGGAATATGAAATGGGGAGGATTGGGCCGAGAAGGAAAGGGGAGGAGCGAAAGGAATGATTCCCTCTCGTCTCAGTCTCCTCTCCCAATCATTAACACCCGAACACCAAACAGAGACGGCTGGGAACGAGCCAGGTGCACCTCCTAGCCTCGTCCCAAGTCAACTCTTCGCTTGTTTGGTCGGCGGCGCGGTTACCTTTGTCTTGATACACGCCGAGCAAGCTTCACCTGTCCTTCAACGAAGCGCTGGGTAACCATGTACGGAGCGGCCGGATATTAGAGGATGCCTGGGAACGAGGCTAGAAGAACTGAAGGTTTTTGATATGTACGGCTAACAATAAACGGCATTTGATTTATATTTTACGGAAAAGTCGAATTTTATGGACAATGTTTTCCGGTAATTTTTTAGGGTATTTTGAAACCAGTGAGAGTTTTTCAAGTTTTGGGTAGCGAAACCTGAAGCTTTGGTGTTATCAGATTTTCGGGTCGTCTTTAACTCTACGAACGAAAGATCTCATTGGATAAAAGATAATATAAGTATTCCAAACCAGATTGTTAAAGAACGCAAACCTTAACAAAGAAAGAAAGAAAAAACAAAGAAAGTATGTTCGTAGAGTTAAGCCTTACTGAGATTTTCCGTTAAGCGCCAACACCAGTTTTGCACAGGGAGACCCCTCCCCAGAATACGGTGCCCTCGTTGGTTACGAGACTCATCAGTGATAGCGGTGAACAGTTAATATTAAACAATTGCGAGCAAGAAGAATAAGAAGGAGGAAGAATAAGTGATCACTGGTTTGGACAAGGCTGAGTGGTGTCGAGGGACAAGTGAAACTGAACTAGCTACTTCACCTGTGAAAGCCCAGCAACAGTAACCGAGCGACATTTAGTTAGGGCCATCCGAAAAAAAGAGTTCCTTTGTTAACAATAACATTGTTCTGCTGTTTGTTTTGCCTTGTCGACTCAGTTACTTGGCAGAATAAGAAAATTACTGTTATAGATTTGCTAGAATTGGTGTTCAAAATGTTTATGGAAGCTGGGGCGGCTCCAGGGTTCGTTCGGTCGAAACCCTAAAGTGAAACAAACGCAAAAAGGACTTGTTACTTAAATACCAATAACAACTCCTGATCTGGTCAGCGGGGGGGGGGGGGGGGGGGGGGGGGGGG
>JAOBRG010374423.1:0-11578 GCA_027574985.1 Umimayanthus nakama
GATTTTCAATTTAATAACCACGCGTACAATAGGCAATGTCAAAAGATACTACAACTCTAGCTTCTTTAAATAATTATTGGAATAGAATTGAAAAGCAATTGTACTTTCCTGTGCATTCGAATTTTCGTATCCAAACTCAACCTCTTCGGTCAAGCAATAAAAAGGAGACTGACACTTTTCTCAGGCTAAATGTTCAATGAGGTTTGCTCTTTCCTTTTTTTACTTTGTTATCTCTTCTTTGATCAAAACCAACGTTTCAGCATTCTAAGCTACGAGCTTATACTATAGTAAATAAACTGGTGGTGCACATGTTTCGCAAAATGAGAGCCGCCCTCTACTCTTGGCCGAAAGCCGATATTATGGCCCGGTATTTAGGAGTCCTTTCCTCTGGCACGTAGCTAGCCTCCTGCTCCATCACGCAAAAAATAATGCAGAATGAAGAACGAATGGATACAATACAAAAAACACATACACACACACACACACATACACACACACACAAAACGAAACCAAAGCAAAAAGGAAATGAAATAATAGTAATCAGTCAACGAGTTTCAAAATATCACGACAACATACCAAATAGAATGCTAGTTTAGATGTAAAGCAGGGATTAGGGCGAAAAATGGTTTGTTACTTAGCTATTGTTAAGAGAGGAAGACTTTGCTCTTGCAATAAGCACTGGATATTGCATGGCGCCGCCTTTGTTTGGGACCTATAATACTCTATTTTCAGTTTAGATATCAAGTAGATCCCCGGTTTAACAATCTTCTGTACATTTAACGATATTCCCGGTTTAACGAAAAGAATGTCAGTGACCGAGCACAAAATCTTACGGTTTATATAACGATAAAATCAATATCACAGACCACAGAAGAACGCATTTTTAAGATTGCAAATCAAGACCTAACGGCAATGAAAGGTACATGAATATTTTCAGTAATGACCAATGCACAGACCCAAGCACGCAAGCACAATCTCGATTTTTAAATCATGACAAGTATTATTATTTACAAGTCGTTTGAATCGCGTCATGCATGCACGAGTAAACTGCGCGTCCAGGGGAACATTTCTCAAGTTAATACCCACTGTAACCTTTCACTAGTAAAGGCGAGGACGTCCAACTTCAAAATATACTATCGCCTGGGCGTTCAGCACAGTCGTATTGATAACTATGGATAATTTTTAAAATGTTGCTCAGCATTCCATAGCAAGTTTGACTCGGCGGTGTGAAGATTACAGTGAGAGTTTTGGAACTTTAGATATCATTGAAATGTGTTTCTTCGTACGGAGTTTCAGGCATTACATGTATATGTTCCAAAAAGCTGTCAACGCCAAAAGCTCCATCTTGCAATCAAATTTAAGTGTTTGATTCAACTAACTCAGGCCCGTAGGCAGAGGGGTGTGCACGCCCCCCCCCCCCTCCAGGAGCCGAAAAGGTCCGAGTGGCAGTCGTGATAAATATTTTCAACAGAATAACAACGAGACTCTCACCGCCCTATTAGCCGGGGGTTCATATCCAAAATCTGAATAATAGAGCTACCAATACATTGGAGAAGGATTCGGACTAAGCAAAAGAGAGCATCTATTACTCTATCTAGAGTATGGACGTATCAATGTCTTTCCACAAGTACGGTATCCCTTTTTTGTAAATGCCAAATATGCAGTTTTATTTAGCTTCGCATGCCCTTCTCTCTTACGGTTTTTCTGAGCGGAAATTTTCATACGTATACTTGAAGTACTTCCAGAAGACCAGTTCATCTTTTCAGCACAACTCTGAATATGCGGGGCGATTTTTTAAGTAGGTTTTTCGAGAAATAGGGGGAAAATTGCCAAATTGTTACTGCGCCTTTTCTTGTTACTGTTTTGATTATATATCTTCCTTAACCTGCCTAAGTTAGGTTTTTTGTTTATGTTTATAGCCGCTGAGGATTTTAACTGTGAGTCAAAGCATTTCGTGCTGGTTTTTACAATTCTTCAGAGAATTAATTTGAGCAACATTGTCATATCATCAGATTTAGCGTGGAAGTAAGGCCTGATTGGCACTACTGATTTCTTTGTCCAAACGCCACTCATTCTTCATCTCACTATTTGCACACAGTTGAGCCAAGTGAAAAGCGGTTAAAGAACCGCGGTCACCTAACCGAATATCGGGTGCCGCTAAATTGTTCTTGGCGAAGGGAGTCATATGTGTTCTCGTAATCCGCTTCCATCCTCGCATTTAGTCGATGTATTCTAGTCCTGAAACAATTTGTAGATGGTTTACATCTTCCATGAGTGTCTCGAAGAGCCATTTTTCATTTAAAAAACATGAACCAAACAAAAACAAACATATATGTGACCGCGGTTCTTCAGCTGCACAAGAAAACTATTTTACTAATCTTTTTCATTATAGTTTTAAGAGGGCCCTTTCTTTAAACTCTTTCACAGGAAATATCCGCTGTGGAGTAGAATAATTTTGTGCTATACCGACAGTCCAACTTTTTACCCCAAGAGCCCAAGTTTTCATCCAGTTTCTAACCTTGTAAGCGCTACACCAATGGATAGATCTGTTGTTAGTTGAGATGGGTTCTTGATTCAGTCACGAAACAAGGGCGAACAGTTTTTGAGTAACAAGTTCTCACGTGTTAAAGGGAGTAAAGATGGAGAAATATTGTTTGCACAATATAAAGAAATACTGAGGAACTTCCTAGAAATATATTGTGGTCGGAATTCCCTACAATCTCTTCAATCTGCAGATATTATGTTTGGATGTTCAGGAGAAACGCTTGTGTTATAGAAGGTGATACGATTTAACGGAAAGTTTGTATTTAAGTCAGCAATCCGTGAAATCGCCGATAGCGACTATTGATATCTCGACACAGCCTTGAACAACTAAAAATGCTAAAAGGATCGTTCAGCTTTCTTTCTCCTTTTTTATCTGCCGTTAACTAGCCACACAGAATATTACCACAGTCAAACAAAACGGTTTTTAGCAAACTTGTAATGATCCTGACAGTCATTTGTTTTTAGAAGCAGCTGATAATAACTCGATGGGTTGTATCCGAATTTGTTTTGACGAAAGAACTCTTTGACACAAAACATTTCAATAATAGTATTCAAAATTCTTCAGGGTTTTGATTTTATCCTTTTAAATAAATCCATAAGCGTGCAAGTGATGCCTTGTTGGTGGTACTGCATTTTTCTACACTATTCAGTTCATTGGCGCCATCAGTTGGCTTATATGAGACTGAAAAAACTGAATTGGAAAGCTAGTAAAACCAACCTTGTATATAAAACATGATAAAAGTCCTATCTTTTGAAGGCTTCCCTAGGAAAAAAAACCCTGAGAAGTATGACACTTTTTTTGTACTACCGACGCCCAGTCTGTGACCCGATGAAATCGAGTTTTCGCTTGGCCTCTGACACTTTAGTGCCACGTAGAAGCATAAATATGTTGATTTCTGAATCACGAAAAAAGAAATTTGTTCTTGACTCAGTCACGAAATGAGAGAAAATCCTATAGTTTGCTTTGATAGCGCTACGAAAGCACGTGCTTTTTAAATTTAGGGAGAAGGCGGTTGGGGTGGGGGGGGGGTGCGTCATTTAAATTTCTTTTAATCGCTTCCTACTTTGCAAGTTTTATATTTAAGAGAAACGGTTATCTTTCGGTGTAACGTGATGAGCTTATCTTAACGAGAAGTCTACTTTCAGTTGAGAGGTCTGTGGGACCGATACCGGCCATTGATATTCCGATACAGCCACCTTGAACAACAAGTGTTTTATTCCCCTATAAATGTAAAACAAATTAATTAAAAAACTATAATAAATTGTAAGTGGGTGCTGACTACCTGAAACAACCATAGGGGTTAAACGAGTGAGGTAGCAAGTGATTATAGAAACTAAACTAGGTTAAATCGATACAAAAAAGACGAAAAAGAGTAGTAATAGTATCATAGTATAAAAACACTAGCCAAAAAAATTATATACATTTATTAAATACCAAACACTGGATATGGAATATCCGGTAATCTGATTGGCTCTCTACTCACGGTATAAATCTTATATACTGTAATTTGTCCAAATAGGGAAACCGGGAACTTTATCGAGGAAAATGTTCACACAAGAAGCTATAAGAGACTATAAAAAAAGTTTGAGATGTTTTTACCAAGTGTTTGGTATTTAATAAAGCGAGTGTTCCACTCACGCTTGTTGCGTATGAGCTTATGATAGCATAAAATAGCCAAAAAAGCTGATATCCAACGCGCGTTCGTGTTTTAAAAATATGAACAACATCTGTACTTAGCACTTAGTGAACATAAAAAGTCTATGAAGGTCTGTCAGGCTAATTTAGTACTTTAAAATTAAATTGGATTTTATCCTGTCTTTGAAGGCGCCCAAAAAAGCTAAGCGAAGCGTTCCGGTTATTTTCTCTTTTTTGACGGACATTAATTTCCGTGATAGACAGTTTGCAATATGTTAACGGTCAAAGGGCAACTATTTTTTTTTAAAAGAATTCCTAATTTAAAATATTCCAAAAGAGTGCTTGATAAACCGACAGACATAACAGGAATCTACGTAACCTTTTTTTTGAACAGAGAAAACATTACGTAAAAAATCCTTTTAAAAGCTTTTTAAAATAGTAATTAAGGACTAAACAGCCTTTCTCAAATGAAAGTGCTTCCATCTGAATTTGTATTAGAGGTGCCAATGCAGACAAAGAACTCATTTGGTTTGACCAAACGCAAAAACTTGTCACGTAATTTTATTGTCCATCTTTTGTTACTCAACCAATAACTTATTTCCACAAGCCGTTAGTGTGGAACTTGAAAGTTTAGAACCCATGATTTTGTTTGAGGTTTGTCACGTGTCAAACCTAGTGTAACCGTCCGTCACAAACATTCAAACAAGGTCACGCTTGGTATCCAAGTTTCTTTAATTTCTGTTAAATGGATAAAGATTCTAAAAAATAACACGATTTCTCAACAACAACAATTTCAACAAAAACGGTTTTTAGTCCTCTTTAGACATGTGATTTTTTGTACAAGTTTGCAAGTTTCCCCAGCAGTTAGAAGGGGAAACGTTGTGTTTGTGGGGGGAGGAGAGAGGGTAGCTTATCCTGCCAACAAGTTTCTACACCCCTGACTTCCTTAATCTTTCGACTCTCAAAAGTGGCTAATTGTGTTTTTGTCAGTTTCCATTTAACTTGTTTCCATGTTTGTACGGCTTGACAATTCTAGAGTTGTATAGAAAATGTATGAGAAAGATAAAAACAAATTGCACGAAGACAAATGTTTCACCCCTCTCTCCCGAAATCAAACAGTTGTCCCAAAGCTGCAGAAACTGCCGAGGATGTTCACTAGGAGAATAACAATCGTATTTGCTGGAAACTGGCTGTCGCGACTGTTTCCGAACAAAGAAGGTCAGTTTGACAGTCAGGTTTGTCAGTGTGGCTGCAACTTGACATGTCGAAAAACAATAGCAATAACAAAAACAGCAACAAACTTATTGCGCTCTTGTGACACTATTTACATCAAATAATATTGAGAAATTTGTAAGTTTGAAGGAGCACAAGCAACTTGAAGATAGTAGAAACTATTCGCGTCAAGTAACTTAAGCCAGGTTCACACTTCTCGTTAAACAGGTTTAAGTTAATCGTAGTTGAAAATTAACTTGTCAGTTGCAGTACTCAAACTGGCTTAAAACCTGTATAATGATAGTAATTTATCGTTAAAGCGTTGAAATGCTCATTTCAGAGCCAGAAAGAACCTATGAACACATTACAAAAGCAAGACTTTAAAGTAGAACCAGTTTAATATGATCATGTTTAGTGCTTGGTATGAACGCGGTATTAGTCTAGAGGGAAAAGTTTGGAATTTGAAATGGTTGATGTAGGACAATACATAGCCTGCTCCTGAGACTGTCTCATCCGTTGGCTTACACGATCTGCGTATTAGTGCACGATATCTTGTTTGAGTCGCAGGGATATGTGTAGTCGCTTCTGAATTGGCTTGTTTCTGTCATGTTTCTCACTGTCTTGTTTATCGTGCACTAATGCGCAGACTGTTGAAACCACTGTTTGACAAAAGTTTGACACAAACAAACCGGCTGCAAGTACGCAATCTATAGAGAATGCAATAATAATAATACACAAGTATATAACACTAACAAACAGTTAAATAAAAAAGTACAAAGCTGTAAAGCATAAACCATGAAAGAGGATTTGAAACTTTCGAAGCTGAGGACCAAAAACATCAAAAGAAGCCGATGTCGTACAGATTTGCTGTCAAGAATCAAATTTGTTAAAAGTGTTTTAAAGGAAATACCGGACTTAGATTCAAATAATTTGAAACAAAGTGAAACATTCGTCAAAACCTTTTTTCCGTAATCGTTGTCATATGAGTTAATCTATTTATTCTTGACTTAAGCCGGATGAAACTAAGAGTTTCCCTTGCCTAATTAGAAAAAAACATAGCTGCAAAGTCCGGGCCACGGGGCATTTTTTATTAAAGTGGGGAATGGCAAGGTAGAAGGGAAGATGGAAAATGTGACAAGTTTTAAATCCCACAATTGCTTTAACTTGTCTAGATCTACAAAGTAGCTAGAAATGTAACAATATGTGTTAAAAGAGCAAAAATTGAAAAAAGGGAAAAGAACCACACGATGGTTATGCAGTTTCTAGTAGTAAAACTATGACAAAAGACAAGTGGTAACGAAAAGCAAGTATTTGGAAATCAATTCCTATAAAATGTTTGTTTGATAATGTGTTGATACTTAGGGATTGCTTGCCTCTGCGAACTACCGGCAAGATTAGTTCAGATTTTGAAAGTTCCTGGTATAAATGTCAGAAACTAACCACCCCTCCCCCCAAGCTTTCTCCTTCTTCTTGCTTCCACACCACTCCACCCCCCTAGCCTTCCCTCTCCCCTCTCCACCCCAAGCTATTCTCCACCCCCGGCCCCCTCGCGTCCTCTTTGGTCTTATTTTTTTTTCTTGTCTAATCGATTTTAACCAATCAGCTTACGTAATCATCCCTGTATATGTCCAAAAGTAAAGTTCAATTGGTAACCAAGAAACACGGTGGTGTTTAATCTATGTGTGCAGATTTAGGTGTACACGAACTACAAAACTTGTCAGAATTTAGCTTGGTCATTGGGCACTAGAAGAGTAAAAAGCAAGCTCGACACGTTCGTGGATGTTGTGTTGACAGTTTCTTGGTGCCATCTTACAGGTAATGTTCTGGGCAACTAGTCGACTGTTTAAAAATATCTGGAAATAAGAACAATTTAAGAACAATTTGAGGCTGAAACCGCCAAAATATTAAGAACAACCCAGGCTGAGCCGAAGCTACTGGTTCTCAGAAAAAAAGCGTGTATTGTTGCGGGAGGAAGATATTGATCTTGCACTAAGCAAGCGCTAGCCTTCAGTTGGGGAGATGTACAATGCAGAATACTCTATTTTTGGGTTGGATTTACAGTTTAGATTTAAAAAGACATATAAAAGTATGAAAGGAGGTTTTGCTTTATGGCACCTTAAGTGCTAGTATTCTCCCTTTCTGCTTGGTTGAAAGCGTTCTAACGGTCCAAACTCCATATATAGATGGTTAGCTGAGTCTGCAAACTTTGATGTACCTTATTATCACTTATTTTCGCGAGACTTTAATTTCGCGATTTTCGCGATTTTAAGAAATTCGCGAATTAATTTAAAGTTCCGCAAAAAAAACGTGCCGCGAAAATTAAAGACGCGAAAACTAGTGACCTTTATAAAATCCTTTACTCACGTTTCCGTCTACTACCTGGAGTTTACATACGAGTTGGAGGGCTCAAATTTCAGTTTAACGCATGTCCTATTCCTGATCATCATCTGATCCATCTTGCTTTACAACTACTTGACAAGCAGTGTGGGAAAGCGTCACATTACAAAAGTATGGAGCAAAGCGGGAATAGCCGAACTTGTTCAAGGGAAGACTACCTTACCTTCTGAAGACCCTTTTGAGAACATTGAGGCGATCCTTCTCTAGAGGCTAGTTGGCAGCGCCATCGTGTTAAACAGTGCCTCTTATATTTTTAGAAGATGTTTTACCCTACTTTGTTTACATTGTTGAACATTTAAGTCAGTTTCTTGTTGCGTTTCTTTTCCGCTATGGTTAAATAAAATACAGAAATGGAAGTTTTCAAAAGGGCACCAGTTACTTGATTCGCAAAAAATATAATTACCTTAAAAAACGGTGATTCTCCAAAATCGCGAAATTAAAGTCTCGCGAAATATTTCGATTCCCAATTCGCGAAATTAAATACTCGCGAAAATAAGTAATAATAAGGGTACTACCTTACCTAATCGTTGTACACCCCCCAAAAGGATAACCTATCCAGTATCTGTGACTTGTTGCATGAATGTGCGATCTCCTCATCCACTTCCAATCTTCAATTTCCATCTGTGCCCTCACAGCGGGTTCGCGGCGTGTTAGTGTGCGCTATGAAAACCGTAGTGTGGACGCGGATCGATTGATGCGTTTCGGTAAAACGAATCCGTATACTTTTGAATCCGCGTTAGTGTGGACGTTTAGTTACTCTTGGTGTGTTTTTGTGACGTTTTTAAACTCAATAATTGATTATTATTGATATTTGTTATTATTGAATATACACATTTAAAATTTTACAAGGAAAATGTTTAACTCAAGGACTCCAGCCTAGTTCACACCTAGGAACTCTGGGCACGCGCCCCTTTTCACCTCCTTTTATCCGTTTATATGTTGTGCCAGATTGAGGACAGATAGAACCGCACGCCATCTCGATTGAGACTTGGCTTCCTCGCCTGAATAAAAATTGATTCCTTCACCCTTCGTCCTAATGTTTCACTCCCAATATCCCGGATCACGTCAAATTAGGATAATGGGGATGGAACGAGGATGATTTCAACGAGAATAAGTTACTTGAAAGCTTATAACCATACAAACTGATTACTAAGGTGGACGAGCGAGAAGTGCTTCATTAAGTAAAACCAAAACATAGCGTACATTTCAAAATAAGTTTACTTCGCTACACGTTTTCTTAAAAATATAAATATTTGAAATGTCACAACTTGAACAATAACACCATATACGTGTACTATTTTGAGTATTAATCAAAACAAAGTCAGATTCATTGTCCGGCGTAAGAGTTGATCAAAGAATTAAGCTGAATTAAAGCAATAAGTTTGCTGTTTCATGAGTTGTAACTGAGGAGCCGCTAATTGACAAAACATATTGCGTGCAACCAAAGTATGAAAATCCTCGATGCTTTGTTCAGCGGGTGTTTGATAAAAAAAACCCAAGGCACTGAATAGGTGTTTGTACCAGCTGTGTTCAGTGTAAAGCGCTGCAAAAAAGGTTTTGAATCTTTTGTTAAAACTAAAAAAAATGTCTTAGCTTGTCGCATATAGCGCCTCCTCAATGGCCCAGAACGCGGGATGTCCCAGCATGCTTTGTACTGTATTTATGTTTTTCTTTCATCCAAGTAATCCAAACTACAGTAATAGTTAAGCACTACTTTGAACATTGTTTCAAAACTTTTAAACCAAGGTGCTCAGTTCTCTCGCTAACACACGCATCGTAGATAACATACACGGAAAGATTTTGACCTGTGCGCAAACGTATGACACGCCAACGCAAAGAACTGAACTGGAATCCCAGTTTGGTCTGTTTTCAACCCGTCAAAAACCAGTTTTGAAAATGTATAAGGTAATAAATTTTAAAAAACTTTTGGAGAACGATATTAAATTTAGTACTGATACCGGAAACAACGTGTGTGTGCATGCGCATTGAAGAGACTTCGCTGATTGTAACAATAAATTGACTGAACGTATCACCGTAGCGATTTGAAGTCAGTCATTGACACATTATCGCTGCACGTGGTTTCCAGACCAGTGATTGAGCTCTTCATTCTTACTGTCAACTTAACCAAGATGCAGGATTAGAAAAGAAAGGTTTGTTAAATAAGATTGATATCAGCATTTCGTAGCAATGGAAAATAACAATTTTAGCCAGTCTGTCAAACAAGTCAATAGTATCTTGTAACCTATTCTTTGTTACAACAAAATATTTTTAAGTTTTGCTCTGTTAACTGAACTTGTATAACTAAATAGCAGTCGATCTAACTTTAAACACGCAAATACCATCAGTACACAGTTAATTGTCTCTACGAAGATATAAAAAAGATTTTGGTATGCTAAAGTAACACTTTTTTTTCATTTTGAAAGCTAAAGAAGTGCGCTAGAGTTTACTTTTGAAATCAAATCTTAACCAAGTATTTTTTGTATTACCCAATACATAATAGTCAGTTTTAACTAGTTAAATTGATTTAGAATAAGTTTGCAATCAATCGCTTAATGTTCTTCCAGTTTCATTTCACTGCAATCGACCTACAAAAATACAATTGTTTGCAGCGCCAGCTTCATATCAGTATCAGCCTACGACACCAAATTCTTCTTGCAGCCAAATATCAGAATATTAGCCTAAGGTGCACAATTGTTTTCAGTTAATCGTCTGACTAGAAGCAATTTTGAGAAAGATTTTGACAATAACGATGTTGTCGTTTATCGGGGCTAAATGTGAACTTTGAACTCCGAACTTATCCCGAAAAAACTTGTCTTTCAAAGCTGAAATTTGTAGCACCTTTAACCCCCCCGGCCAACAGAGGTGCCCTTAAAAAGCCCGGGGACAAATTGAGTTAAATTTAATGTATCTAGCTAACTTTTTTTTGTGAGTCAATTCACGATTAAGGTTAGAATTCGGAGCATGCATGCAAACATTTGCACCGATTTTTTTAGTTGCACGATATTAGAACATACGTGAAGTGCTCAAAGCTAAGCTCATTTACCCGCGTAGGAAATACTCGCTTTTTTAAATAAGAACAACGAGGGTCAAATTTAGCCAAAAATTAAGAACAACGTAAGAACAATCAAGGCTGGGGTTTAAAATCGTAATGGCCAAGTTTACTTTTCTTAGTAAAATTCCATTGTTTTCCTCAAACTTGACTGTATCGAGTGTTAAAATACTCCGAATGTTGAGATCGATCGAATTTCCACTGCGATATGATTTATTCGGCTTGATGATCACAAGTTTGGTATTTTTGGAATATTTTAGGAGTTACGTTTTACTTTTTTTGTTCTTTTAAGTACTCTTAAAAGAACAGTTGAGGCTGAAATTTCCTAAAAAGCTAAGAGCAATGAGGATCGGCCAATTTACTGGTTCTTATTTAAAACACAGTCCAGATAAGATTCAGTTGATATTTAAATACATGTTCAGTTGATAATTAAACAAAATTAGTAATAAGTAACAACTTGGATTGTAACTGCCCTGCAACCTGTTTAACCGTTTTTTAGCTTGAGCCAGGCCTCGTTGTTCAAAAAAACGGCTAGACTGCACTCAGGCTGTATACGGCTTTGTTAAGGGTAGGGGTAGAGGGATGGACAAATTTCGAGGATCTAAAATGCTATTTCTTGCTTTTCTAGTGATTTTTTCCAGAAAATTAGTGAAAGTAATTTTCCTATGGGAAGGGGAGGCCAATTGTAGCTATTTTGCCCTCCCCATCCTCCCTCGTGCAATCTCCACCCAGCAAATAAA
>JAOBRG010374434.1:0-11575 GCA_027574985.1 Umimayanthus nakama
AAAAACCCCAAATTTCCCAGTATTTTAAAAAGTCACCCAAAATCGTCACTTAGGCCGTTTTTGCACTGAGCTCTTCATTTTTTTCCAGGGTTCGTACATCTTCAGAAATTCAAAAATCCAGAGTTTTCCTGCCAGGGTTGTTGGGTTTTTTCAGGGCTTTTCCAGGGTTTTTGAAGCCCAGAATAAACATAGGATCGAGATTGGAAAGGCATTGATGCCCGTTCAATTCAGCATTTCCATACATTCTCAGTTAAATTTTCTGTTCTAAAAAACATTACCAGTGTCACAGTTTTCAGAATAAAATCCCCATATTTTCGGTACCATCTAACCTTTACGTGCTCTTTTCAATTCTGGCATTTACAGAGTGCTAAAAAGCGTGAAAAAGGTCTATGTTTTAGCATTTTAAATCTCGACCTTCTCATAGAAAAGGTCTATGTTCTAGCATTTGAATCTCGACCATCTCATAGAAAAAGGTTCCGTGATACATTGACATTTATTGAAATCATTGTTATTATTTCAGTGTTGTAATTATTATTATTATTTTTACTATTATTCTCATTCTTGTTAATATTATTTTTGTTGTTATCATTATTGCGTTCGTTCTAATCGAGTCGTGTTCCACGATGCTATATCGTTTCACGGCCAAATGTCGTTCACACACTTAGCCTCGCTTCAGTGTCCTAGTTTCGCCGAGCTGCATTTCTTTTTAAAAATAGCTGGCGTTGTAGATTATTGCTTATTGCTATTGTTAGCACAATTATTACCATCATTATTATTATTAATGTTGTTGTTGCTGATTTGAAATGAGACATTGAAACACAGTTATAATTGTTTAAAACGAACCTTTTCGCTCAACATGAGCATCTGAAAACCTGGAAATGGTCTTGTTGAGCAAAAACGATTTTAGCTGTGTTTTAATGCCTCGTTTTAAATTATTTTATCATTATGAAGAATTCTATTTTAAACATATTTCTATTTTTATTATTATCACTATTTTGTTATATTTATTATTACTATTATTATGTTGATGATGATGTTGTTGATAACCGTAATGATGACGAATGTGGAGAAGTCCTATTTTGTCAAACAGATAACGTATTTTACCTAGAAGAAACCCGGCGGCTGAAAATCGGCAACATTGTGCGTGGAATGTCTTCATGAGGTACACAGAATTCCCTTTCCTAGTACGACTTGTGCCAGTTTTGTTCAAAAATCGAGCCACCATTTCAATAGTTCGTTATAAATTGCCAATCTAAGTTAAGGTTTTCTATATCGTTATTGGCATCTAAGAAAGAAAAGACTCCTACCTTCTCTTAATAGATATTCAAAGTACTGTCATTTAGTGCAAGAGGAATTAAAATTAACTGGGGTCTTAAGGTCGGTTAATCCTCGTTCGATTTTGTTAAATGTGGGTTACCAAGCTAATTTATCCTTCCTATGCCATAAAAAAGTTACAAATTAATAAAGTTAATGAGAGTATGATTTTCCGGGACACATAGAATCGATGGTACGTAGGTGCACTTGGAGAGTAAAAGGCTCTGATTATGGTTACGTTTCCATACAGAGAGACGTATCTTCATTTCCATAATTTAATTTCTGTTTTGATGGAATACAGTTTACAAAAATAAACATATTGGCTTGACTCAGCATTACTGTATGTAAGATGAATCCCAAAGCTTTTATTCCACTGTTTTTTCTTTTGTGCCTTACCCTCTATGGTGGTATTTTTCCACCCATTCCCTCTCAGTTAACCCAATGGATATTCTAATGATATTGTCAGACCGGTGAACAGCTATGGTAAGTAATTCGATGGGTATAATATAAAAGATAAGGAGATGGCGGATCTCCTTTTCTCGCTCCTCTACATACTTCGAAGTATTCAGAGCAGATTTAACCATTTATATTGCAGCTTGAGATAATGTAATAAAAGTATGCAACCCATCTGATGAGGAGATTTTTAAAATAATATGCTTTTGCAACCAACCTGATGAGATTAGGACCAAAACTGAAAGAACTCAATGCCTTTAATATTAAAATTTGAAACAGGTTCTTATTTTTAAAAAGAAATTCTTAAAAAAAATATATAAACTTCACCACAGCTTTGTATAGAGTGCAAAAATGGTTTGCATATGTTAAGATTAACATGGATCAAAGGGAATTTTACAATAAAATTGTGGGTACAATGCTAACCAGAGGTCTAGAGATTAGCCACACCAACTCATGCTAAACACAATACTTCTTTTGAAAATAAGAACCTGTTTAAGAACCTAAGTAGCCTAACTTTACAGTTATGTACCATTTATATACGAAGCTGATTAGCCTTACTTGAAAAAACTCAGGTTCTTATACGCGGGTTTTTACTGTATGACCCATGGTCTAGTCTTGGATGGAGTTACAGCGCCTGCTGAGGCGGTAGAGTCCGATTTTGGAACGGCAGGCTCTGAACACCTTTATATCGGAGTTTTACAGTTCTGTTCCTTTTACCCCTCTTTTACGGTATAGTTGAGTAACTGAAGTTAACCAGTCGTTGCAAGTTGTTCAGTAAGATAACTAATCTTCATGATGATGTTGCATCCAAGCGGTATAACAACATCAAAATTTCAACTTATTTCATTCAACTATCTCTTAGTTTCAAACATTTTCCCTTGGAAGTATGTCTCCCCTCTATCCAAGGTCCCATCATGCACATAACCTCACCCTTCCCCGAAAGGGCAAATTGAGAGCTTTCCAAACTGTGCTGAAAAAGGGAGTCATACAATGGCGGGGGGAGGGGGAGTTGCTTGTCCCTAAGAGGGTTCCTGTTTCATGCTGGCAGTATGTAAAATACTTGTTCCTATGAGAACACATACCGGGTACTATTAAAGGCTGGTATACAAGAAAGAACTGCTTGTTTCTTGCCGGATGCCAACTCGATTCATGCCACTGAGGACACAACGCAACACGTAACTGAGACAAAGTGTTAAAATTCTCCACCAATCCTCCCACCCAGCTCAGGTTACCTCGAGGGCAGTCACCGGTGTCAAATTTCCCACTGTTGGGGCAAGGGAATTGGTCAAGTGCACAGAGTTTGCCTGTCACATTTTACAAGGATACAAATTTGGCCAAAATGGTATAGGGATTAGATAGATAAAGGTTAAAGCTCTTAGGGGAGCCCCTCCCCATAAAGTTTTCTGTAACTCCTGCTTCTCTTCAGCTCCTTTGTTTTTTTTTTCTTTACACTGTCAGTTGTTCACGTATTTGCAGTGGCTGTAGCCAACAGATCGGAAAGATCGCTGACATGACTGTTTTATGAAGAAATAATGCCGTACTGCGCGTTAGGAGCGTTGATATCACTGTCTGATGAAGGAGTATTGCTCAAATCTCGGAACATGCAATTGTTCCCCGGTCGCACAGACTGCTGATCTCGCTATCACTGTAGCCCAAGTATTGTCTCAACACGTGGGCAGTGTGTTGTCCCAGCAGGGGAGGGGAGGTTGGGTCAATCAGTGTCCTCCTACCGTCATATTCAACGGCTGGTCCTGAAATTGAACACACAAGGATAAATTTGTGGATACAAACAGCATTCGACATGCAAGAACTAACACTGACCAAGTCAGCTAGGTAAATTAAGAGGAAATACCAGCGCGCTCAAATTATTTGTTGGGTAGCTTGTCCAGTGCGATTTGCGCTCCTCTTCCCCAGGTTTGCCGCTGCTCTACTTTGTACAGAGTTTCTAAAGCGCAGCCTTTGCTTCGATGGAGCCAAATTAGGAACAGTTTACCTCAGACATTGGGAATGTTAATAAAATCAAGCTAAAATCTGGATTTATTTCAACCACTTTTCGTAATTTTATTGTTTCAAAAACAAGTAAAATAATTTGGACATATAAATTTTAACAGCTTACTCGAAAAACAACGTAACTGAAGGAACAACCGTGTTTAAATAAAATACCATTCGTTCATTCATTTTCTCTGCCTGTGTATGTGTGCGTGTGCATAAAAAAATGTGTGTGCCCCCAGGTGTAACGATTCCCCGCGTATTGCCTGTGATTCTGAAAGCTGTACGAACTTTTTCCTTGTCCCAGCGCACCCATTTGTGCGTGCTCTCACTGTCGAAATAAGCACGTCACTGGTTTTTACACTTACTCACCTGGCACTCTCACAGTGCCCACTGTCGGATGATCAAACTCTTGAACAAGTTTCTTGTACTGCACCTGTGTTGGATAAAAACCCAAAACAGACTCAATTTCCAAAACAGAGCCTGGGTTCCCCCTCTCAGCTACTCCCTTCTCCCCCTGCAACTTGTGCACCTCCATTCCGAACACACCAAGGGTTGTAACAAAGTCTTAACTGAGGGTTCTCAAATACTTGCTTTACATTGTTCTTTGGACAACAGAGCAGCACCGTCCCTTTCCACCCCCCTTCCCCACCACCACTTCCCACAAACACCGTACCTTTATGCTAGCCACATCAAGAGTAGCAACGAAGTCTTACCTGAGGTTTCGCAAATACTTGGTTTACATTGTTCATTGGACCACAAGACAGCATGGTTCAGTCAAACAACTTCTTGCACCCCCCCCCCCCCTCTCCTCCATACTCTTATGCTGACCACAACAAGATTAGCAACAAAGTCTTACCTGAGGGTTTTCAAATACTTGCTTTACATTGTTAATTAGACCACAGAGCAGCACTGTCCCTTCAACTAATTTTTCTCACCATCCCTCCTGCTCTCCCCCAACCCTGGGCCAACCACACTAAGATTAGCAACAAAGTCCTACCTGAGGGTTTTCAAATACTTGCTTACATTATTGATTGAACAACAGGGCAGCACGGTCCCTTCAATTAATTTTTCTCCCTCCCCCCGAGCACAACACACCAAGACTAGCAACAAACTCTTACCTGAGGGTTCTCAAATACTTGCTTTACATTGCTGTTTGTACCACAGGGCAGCACAGTTCCTTCAGCTAACTTTTCTTACCACCCCCCCCCCCCCTCCACCCTGAGCCAACCACACCAAGATTAGCAACAAACTCTTACCTGAGGGTTCTCAAATACTTGCTTTACATTGTTGATTGGACCACAGGGCATCACTGTCCCTTCAAACAGCTCTTCCCACTCGGCTGTTGATTTCTCCATAAACCTGACCATTTAAAGAACACAAAAAAGAATCTTCAAACACCGACACAGTGGCAATGCTCAGTTCCCACTAAAGGATATATACATTGAAAAACGTCCGTACATAATTATGTTAAAAAAAATGTCTGCCTAGTTTCGGCGGTTGACGTTCTTAGCCAGACCGCCATAAGCGGTTCACAGTGGTTTTTCGTCTGAGACAACAAGTTGTGTCCTCAGTTAACGGTCAAAAACACCGGCAATAGCCTACTGTTATCGACAAGTGCGTGGGTTCTTTTAAATCCCCCGACAGAACGTCGAGAGAACAAACCAACGGCTTAACGTCCCTGCCCACCGACAGTGTGGTGAAAGAAGGTCGCCCAAGGGTTCAACTCTAGACCAGGCCGTGGACTGAGCCCAGGACATTCTGGTATGCAGTCAGAGATCTAACCAACTGTGCCAACCTTGCACAAACAGATCCTTTCAAAAGGGATGAAATGAGCAGTTGACAACATGACCAAGGTACCTTTTCTCAAGAATAGGGACCAACTTCTTCCTATTCTGCACTCGAAGTCCATTCGTACTGTACAGAGGGTCCTCCGCCAGTTCTTTCAATTCTAAAATCTTGAGAACAATGGCAATTAGTGTGCTTACCGCATGATCTTATTTACAAAGAAAAACAAAGTTTGCCGATGTACATAGTGATACACTGTATCGCCATGTATCAAACATAAGGGCAACGGTGCAGAAATGATGTCAGGGTTAGTTGGTGACTATCTCCAAATGTGAAGTTTAACGAGTATTTACGGGATATTTAAGATGTTTTCGAGGATTGTTTCAGCAAGTTTTTTCGTCGTAAAAAACGGTCTTTTCGTTGGTCATTACTAAAGTAGTAAAATCCTCTGTAGTTATACATGCACTTCTCCATCATTCAAAAAGCTGTTTGCAAGGTTGGTCGCACGTACGAGCAAGAATGACCCGGGAGTGATCAACCATGCACATTTACAGGCTCTCTACAGATCAGTACTAGATTACACCGGTGAACTCCCATTTACCTCACACAACGTACAAGCCTTCATGCCGACTATGGCCTACAAATTGACACTGAGTAATTAACTTCTGGTCCCCAAATCCACACCAAGATATACAGGTCAGCATAGTGCTACTTCTACCTTCATATAATAAAAGTTTGCATGTAGTTTGCAGTTTCCAGTTTAATATTATTGTTATACTATTATTACTTTTTAATACAATAATTAATAACTATTTTTCCTCTAACAGTCTTCTAAAAATCTCAAATGTACACAAAACAATAGAAACGAATATCAAACTATAGTTAAAATCCCAAAAGTCCAAAAGTTATAAAATATTTCAAACGTTAAAAACAAATAAAATTAAACTATACTTGTTCACTAGTCCAGCTAGTAATCACAGTTTTAATTTTATTAAAGCCAGGCAAATCCTCTTCCAATTTCAAGGTGCATCTCTCAATACTTTGGTTGTGCTTGGTTTTATTTTTTCATTCTGCCAGTATGCATGACATACATAACTTCAAACTCCATCCAGAAGTCATCCAAATATTCTTCTTCTTCTTCTTCTTATATAATTTATGCATGCTCATTGCTAGTACCTCGCACAGCTGCTTGAAAAGTTTGTCATTTCCTCCTCCAACCACAATGTAACCATCACGTGTCTTGAACGCCTGAGACACAAAAGGTTTACAAGTGAACAACTGATACAAATCTGATCTCCCCAAGTAGGCTGTTATGAATTTTTATGTACATGTAATTCCAGAACTGCAAAATGTAAAACTAAAACTTGCTGCTGCAGCTGCTGTTGTTGAAACGTGTTTGCAAGGAGGTGGGGGTGCTCATTGGAAAACCTGAAAAAAATTCCCTAAAAACACATGTACCTACTGGTATTTATAGTAACCTTCAGATTTTGCTGTCCAAAAATTTACCTCCATCGTTTCAAAATAACCTAAAATTACCAGAAAACATTTCATATAAAATACAAACCAAGCATCATTTATTGTTAACCATGTGCATGAAACATGTTCAGCCTTGCAGTACAACCGGGATGACGTTTACAGTAAACGGGCATCAAAATTTGCGCCTGGATTCCCCCCCCTCCCCCCAAATAGCAGATTTTATTTATAAACCGCATTGCTCTTACTTGTCTGATAAAACCCAGAAAAATACCTACATTGTAAGGGGCGGATCCAGAAATTTCAGAACAGGGGGCCAGCAGCCAAATTCGAGAAAAGGAGGGCCGGAATTCGATTTTTCAGTGCCACTTTCAGCCATTTTCTTCTAAACCTCTTACAAATATTCCACCAAAAGGGGGGGCCGCGGCCCGTCCGGCCCCTTCCCTAAATCCGCGCCAGATTGTTATCACCAATTTGAACCCCTAAGTGATATGACGAGAACCTCTGCCTTCTTACTATATACATGTAGGGATTACATTTGAACCTCCCGGGAGCATAATGTCTAGCTTCTGAGGTCTGCAAATATAGAATCAAGAAATTTCAGTATGAATACATAATGAAATGTATGGCTCGCAGTACTCGGACTCCCTTAACCCTTAACTTTTGGACATTAGTAGAGAACATGCTTTATAAATGTATATTGTTATAATTATTGTTAGTTTTATGAATGAGGTCATTGTAATAGAAAGTCTGTAGCATTTCATGAGTTATAATGATTCTGTCTTTACTGTACTTTAGTAGTAGAGACAGAATCATTATAACTCATGAAATGCTACAGACTTTCTATTACAATGACCTTATTTATAAAACTAACAATAATTATAACAATATACATTTATAAAACATGTTCTCTACTAATGTCCAAAAGTGCTTTGCAGTAGTTAATTATCTTTACTATAAACGAGAGTGACTCCAGTTTCATGCACAGCTCCACTGAACTATGCACAGTGAAGATCATCAAAATGATGATCTGAAGATTGTTAGTGAAGCTGTACATGTGAAACTCGAGCCAATGACAACAACATGTTTATGTACTGTACATGTAGCACTCAAGAGATATGCTGCAAAAGTGATATTTATTTCATTATTTGAATTTATAACTGTATTTGAGTCTGGAGCCTGGCCATTGAGAGTTTCAAAGCACTGATTTTTAGTCATGTTGACTAACTTTTTTCATTATTTTACCCTTTTTTAACCAGTTTTAAACACTTACCACAACTTTTGGGTTTACATTTAGGTACTGATATAAATATATGTACTGCATATTATATACAGTACTGTATCTATCTACATCTAGCAGCATAGTTCTAAGTATATAGTATTATGTACATATACATTATGTACATTATTTTAAAAAAATATATTTTAAAATCAGTCCATATATTTACATACTGCACTGTCAGTGTACAGACTATAAGTACCTTTTAAGTATAAACTATAAGTTATAAATAATTATGTACTTGCGTGTACATTAACAAACAAAAAATTGGAAGTTTCCAAAATAACATGTTCACTACATGTGCAACACATAGATCACCTGCATACAGGTGTACTAGTCTTGTAAATGAAATGCACACATGAGCAGAGCAACTTTGAGATTAGGAAGGGGAGGGGGTTGTTAGCAACTCAATATTGCTTGGCTGAAGACACTTCTTCGTCCAAACTCTGATCTGTGTACATATACTTTAAGAATGAATCTAACCTGATATGGTACTATGCTGTGATGGGCAGTGCCATAACGGCCTGTTTGAAAACCTGCTGTAAGATAGCTTGTAGCCACATGAGTCAACACCGAAACCTAAAAACAACAAGTTCACTCAGCTGCAGTAAAACAAGTTTAGACCTTTTATATAAAACTATTTTAAAAAAACCATAAAATATAGATCTACATATCAAATGTAAAACAAGGCTGTTTGGCAACAATTTGTTAAAATACACGAAAAGTACCATGATTGACTAAAAGAGTTGCAGTGTACAGTCACTGGAATTTTGTGGGTGGTCTGTAGCCAGTTAATCAGATGGGTTGGCCATTACTGGCCAATTGTGACCCAAGCCTTGACTGACTCAAGTGTGTTCGATCATTTACTAGTACTGTACATGTGTACAATGTATATTAATTTTTCACCAGTTACCAATTGGCCAAATCTCTCACATTTTAAAAATCTAACCTCTTTTCTCACATTTAACTTATAAATCAGCTCAGAACATGGGTTATATACACCAGACTGTCAATGTATAGGTTGCAAGCAGAATGTTAATGTTCCAATCTTTCAAAACATTTAAACCAAGACTGATATATTATGTATTTTTTTTCCAAGGTGGCATGTTGTGTCCACATTCTTATCAAAACTTTTACATGTATATAACTTCAAAACTTTTACACACTATACTTGTTATTCACTGACCTGACTAGCTAGCAATGAACAGTCAATCTGCTGTCCCATTCCTGTCTTCTGTCTCCCAATCAGAGCTGCCATCACAGCGCCGTGTGCATACAAACCAGTTGTCATATCAGTCATAGCAATTCCAACCCTACATGGGTCACCATCCTGCAAGATTTGATTGTACACTTGACACAATCATTTAACTTTAACTAGACTGTGTTATAATTATTAGATAATTTATACAGATGTAGTGCCTAGTTGTAATTGGGAAGTGGACAATTCTCTGTACAATGCAATTAAAACACATTTTATTAAATACCAAGCACTGGATATTAAAATTCTGGTAATCTGATTGGTTCTATACTCACGGTATAAATTCTATATACTGCAATTTGTCCAAACATGGGAACTGACAATTTTATCACAAAACTTTTGCTTAAAATGTCGAAAACTCAACTAGCTAGGTAGAAAATAGAATTCGAGATTTTTTTTATTCAGTGTTTGGTATTTAATAAAACAATTATTCAACTCATGCTTGTTGGATATGAGCTAATGATAGCCGACTTCCTGCTTTGCAACTCATCCACTATCCAGCATGCATTCAAGGAAGATTTGTTAGTTATTGTAGTGTGAATAATTACATAGTTATTATATTGAGTTGAGATGTTTACCACTCAGGAAGCTGTATTTTATCCAGGTTAATTTGTATTGTGTTTTATATCGAGGCACTTACACATACTTGCAGTCATATTCACACATTATGTACTGTACTAGATATTTTAATTGATGTTTCTTTAAACTGTACTGTGTACCTTACCATACTAATTTCAATTTTTTATGCATCTAAGCATATAATATTTTTCTTCATGTCTGGAACTACACAAAATATAAGTACATGTAAAACAAATTATTGTATTTTTTGTAAATTTATCTCTATTATTATTATTATTGTTACTTTTATTATTATTGTTATTATTATTTTTATTATTATTTTATTATTATTATTATTATTATTATTATTGTTATTATTATCAATAAATTGCTGACTCTTCTAGCTGGCAAAACCATTGAACTGTACTTGTACAGTAGGTCTAAACCATATACAGTGTACAACAAACTTATGCAGATACTGGTGCTCAACATGTGTTTTTGTCAATGAAAGTGTTTTGAAACACAGTTTTTCAATCAACACAATTAGCAAACAAACACCCTTGATGCTTGTAAAAGGCTTTTACTTGCCTAAGAGTTAAGACTACTGCTGCTTCACCAGATTCAAACAAGATGCTCAGGTGTTTTCTTACACTGTTCAGGGTTCTCAAAATGTTTCAGAGGAGAAGGCTAACCAGCAAGAGGAGGGAGCTAGGGAAGATACAAGCGCGCTACAGGTGTACCCAAGCGCCGAAGGTGTGAGCAAGCTAGGGGGGAATTTTTGAAAATCAGTTTCTCCAAAACCCCCTTTTCTGCAACCTGAGCGATCAAACCTTAATTTTGTTTGTTTAATATTTACATTAAATGTCACGTGCTAAATGGATGACAACCAGCTCATCACTTCTCAGGCTCATCATTTATTATTTCTATCGCTAATTTGTGGTATATGGAGTGATTTTGGCACTTTTGGAGGCGGCCAGAGTGCCTGAGGAGGCGGCTTGTTCAGCTGCCAGCCGGCCGGTTTTGAGAACCCTGACTGTTTCACACCAACCTTAGTTCCCCCCCCCCTAAAAGACCCTTTGGCAATTTATCATCAGTACCATTCTCACCTCTGGTCCTGTGATATTCATCAAGCCTCCAACTGCCTGGGCAACAACGTCATATCCTGCTTTCTGTCCATGTGGCCCTCCTGGACCATATCCAGTGACAGAACAATAGATGAGTGATGGGGCAACCTCTTTCAGCTGGTCATAACCCAGACCAAACTTGTCCAGCTTTCCAGGCAGGTAATTTTCCATCAGAATGTCACTCTGTATAGCCAACTGAAACATTTTTTAAAGTTTTTTTAAAATGTATTTAAATCATGAAAATTATTATTACATGTATCACTAATACATATATGTTATTTACCGGCTGGGAGGTCCGTATAGGGAAAAACTGTGACCGAGGTCTGAGTATGCTGACCG
>JAOBRG010374456.1:0-26158 GCA_027574985.1 Umimayanthus nakama
AATTATTCCACTCACGCTTGTTGGATATGAGCTTATGATAGCCGACTCGGTGCTTCGCACCTCGTCCGCTATCTAAATGCTCATGTCCAACGCGCGTTGTGGAATAATTGTTAAATATGGTTTATTTGAGGAAAAAAAGAAAAATTGCACAGAAATCCCTCGTTTTGCTCCAAATCCCCAGAAAAACGAATTGTACATGATACTGGGACGAAGCTCAAAGGATAAATACCCGGTTAGCAATAAATGCTGTATTATAAGTTCAAGCTTATGAATCCCAGCAGGCGAAGGTTTGAAATATTTTGCTGGTGTAAACGTAGCACGTTAGTTAGCACACCACTATCAATCAAAACCTCTATCAAACACAATTCAAACAACTACAAACAGATAGTGAAATATATTAATATTATTACTTTAGTGAATGCTCCACCATCTTTTCCGATTTCTGTATGTTATCAGTGTTTATTTCTGCACGGCAAATGAGCCTATACGTTTTCGTTGTTCTGCTATCTGAGTGTTGGCCGTGCTGGTTTTATGCTGTGGGATCAAACTAGGAATTCCAGGATTATTTATTTACATAGACTTCCTTGACATCTGAAAATCAGCTTTTGCCTTTTCTATCTTATTCGCAAGCATTGTTAGAGATATTTTAAAGTTTAGATTAAGACATAGAAAAGGATTGTAGCCAGTTAGTGAGGCTGCCTTCATTTTGTAAAAGTGAAAATTGGCAACGCCAACACGTGGACTATTGTTAAACGTCGGTCAAAGCTTGTACCGGCACAAATCTGATGAGATTATGCAAGAGCGGGCTTTTGCCGTACCTTTTAAATTACAATGTAGTTTTCACTGCTGAGTGCTGGGTCTTGCCTAGCGTGGACGGAAAACGCCGTAAGATGTGAAACGTTTTTCGTCTCTGCTATGCTGATGTAGCATTTCAATGAACTCCAGTTAAACATACAGAAGATAGTTGATAATGCAAACTGTTTTTCCGAGATGTAAATTGCTTTTCCTTTGCATAACTCATACAAAGCAATTACTTTTGAAAAACTAAATTAAAGCACAACATAAAACAAAAGCGTGAAAGGAACAGAAAGCCTACATACTGTTGTGCAATGCAAAAATCCAAACAGATCTAAGTTGCACTATGGTGTCAGGATTTTTGGTTAAACATTGTAACTATAGAGAAATTACTTACACCTCAAAAGGTCCAACCATTCATATTGAAACTGAAGCAGGCTCAAAGTTTCGGATTGCAACAGCAAGATTGTAATTCTGTAGATTTCAAAAGGAACTTAAACGTGGTAAGACCAACGCACGCAGGTAATCTATATATTATTAGGAGGACGTTCGTCATTGAAAGAACAAAGATCATATCTTTAATTAACAACTCCTAAGTGAAAGTTATTATGTTTTTTTCGTGGATTATGAAGACTTTGTTAAGAATTTAGTGTCAATCAGGTCTTGCTCTTTCATTAAAAAGAATGTGTCGATTCAAATTCGCCATGGTTTTGTGACAACGGCTGAAAGTCAACAAACACAAAGGTAACAAGTCGAAAAAAATCGTTTGTTACTAACGTACGGCAGTATTAAGGCGTGTGAGCTTGCGTAAAGGTATCTCGATCAAAACCAAACATTGTGTTTAATATAACATGACCTTTAAGAGACATCGACGTCAGTTTATATTATTTGTAAATCTTGTAGATGAACTTAGCGACCCCTTACTCCATCGGGGTGTAAATAAATATCACCCTTAATTGAATTTGTCTCCGCACGAAATAACTCTGTATGTCAGTCATTATCATTAACTAGCTTTTAGAACACTTTATTTTAAGTCAAGACTCCCACACTTTTTCAGTGTACTTCAGACCAAAAGTCTCGCATTCTGGAAGTACACTTTTTAGTTTCAGCTTACACTATATATTTGTCTGATAAGGAGCCACATTTATATAGCTTATGGCAGAAGAGAAGCCATGTTTTCGTCAAGATAAGATACCATAATTAGCAACTGTAAAACAACTATAACTTCACTAGGTATTTCTCTGGGATGCGTTTTTCCGTAAGCACATGTGATCTTTGTAACGTGGCATATATTACCATCAACCTTCGCCATCATCAAAACAACATGTTCATCATCATCGTCCATTTCCTTTGTTGTTTTGTTAAGATTAACAAACAATCATATGCCTTGTTAACGTATTAAACCCTCGAATGAACACGTGGGGAGGGGGGGGGGAGGGTCGTTTTGACACCAAAAGGTTTCAAAACTTAACACCCGAAGTTTAAACTAGGCGGATAAGTTACACTACTTGGTTACCTTTTACACGTCATCTTTTTTGACTTTAAAGCTTCACCCAAAATCAACCAATAAGGTGTTTTTATTAATTCTGTAGTACTTGTTATTTTCCATTCTGTCAGGCTTTAAAAACTTCCAATTTAAGCTTTAAACTTGTAAATATATGCTTTCTATTTAGCTGCAGTTTTTCTTTCGAAACATCAAATTTCGTACTTAAGTTACAGACATGTCAGTGTGCAACGATACTCCATAGTTACTGTAACAGTAATTAAAAAATAAGCTTGATATACGAGTTTCGTGTTCCCGGTTGCTACACTACAATGTCTATAGTCTAGCTTTTACAGTAAGAGCCTCGATTTGATAGTGAATCTAAATAAACACCGGCGAGATCTAAATCCAACATTACAGAGGAATTGTGATTATTTTATACCCACATTGGTGTTTACGGATATTTAGCATTAGGTCGAGGCTCATACTGTAAAACGAGTCTATAGTCATTGTAATCAGCGGCAACTGACGATACGAAACTTGTCTGTTGTTTTTGTGGAACTTTATTAGCTAGGTTTGCTTGCCAAATAACTGGCCTTTATGTGTAGCCATTTAAAACATCTCACCCCTTTCCTTAGCTTAACGTTATGATTCAGTTGTCCAGTCGAGGGTTAGTACTCAAACTTCATGAACTCTGCCCTAAAACAGCTTCATCCATGAGCTCTCCCATTGCATCTCATGAGGCAATGTGATCTGTTGTCGATGTACAACTTGGGTTTCTGCACTTAGTCACTTAATATCGACTAAAATAGTATCAAGTCCTTCGCATCCTACAGTTAGATTTCGTATTTTCAGCCAGATTATTAGATCGTGTGATAGCCTGTATGGCATACAATGAAAGACCTACTGTACTTTGCTAACCCTGTCTGGCAGACAATGAAGCACAAGTACATACCGTACTTCATATTGCCCACACTTTGAGGGAAAGTATATTGAAGGACTGAAATAGCCCGAAGGAGAGTGCATGGTTTTCTTCTATATATATTGGCTACACTCCCCTAAATTGGCCATACAGGTACGTGCTTTTCAGCGTACGCTTGTCAGGTCCTCGGTTAATAGGAAGAGGGTATATAAGTTGTTGAGCTTAGTCCGTTAATTCTGGGATAGGGTAGAGATTTTCGGTGGCCAGTCTTACAAAAGAGTGCACAAAAGCATATTTTTACGCTTTTAAAAAAAGAAAAGATGTCTAACTTGCACTGTTTGACTAAAGCAAATCAATTTGACCCTGAAGCAACTTTGCTGTATTTTTTGGTTAACTTGTTGTGCAAAATGACAAAAAGGACTTTGCATTGAGCCTTGTGTGTGCCATGAACTGTGTTTATATTTTTTTGACGTGCCACTCTAGCCCAAATGATAGTTAACACTGTGTACTTTAAGCTCCGCTGAAGAATTCCATATTAAACTTACTTACCAAGTATGTGGAGCCACTCTTCGGGTGTAACGGTGTAATCCTTTAGTTAAAATACAAGAAACAGAAAATAATCTTTCCAAATAAATATACTCTTTGAATGTACTGAAAATCATGTCAGAGAAGTGTGACCAAGCTCATTCTTTACATATTAAATGATTTTTACAGTTTGGGTAGAATTAAAAAGATTTATCAATCGTGTCCGGATGAAACTCACAGCGGACAGTGTCACGTGACATCTACGAAAACAGCCTTCGTTTTAAAATAGGAAAGAAAGGAAAGCAATCGTAATAGAACAATGTAGACAATAAACAAGAAGAACACACACACAAAGCAACGTAAAAGATAATTGAAACAGTTTTGCTTGAATTTTGAGTTTGAACTGGCATTTGCGTGTGTTTATTTGGTAAATCTTTAGAGATTTAGGCAGGCTGCCCGCTGACTAACGACTTATGGCACTGTTCAGGTATAAAGTCCTGTTTGCATGCTACGTGTTTCAATACTTAGAAGTATTAATGGTGATGTTATCATGCAGCGCAAAACACGCAATCTGATGGCAGAAGCTTTTTTTCAAAACTAACATCAAGCTTCTCGTTTAAGCTATTACATTTGAGTGTCATCTTCAACTTTTTGTCTTTTTTCTTTATACATTTGTGGGAGTGAGGTCGCGCACACATAACAAAACACATTATATCAAGGACCTCTGGTTTACCGTACTGCGGAGTGGGACGCTTCGAGAAAACTTAATCGTAATGCAATGGTGCTGACGTTCATACAAACAATAGTACGTGCTCTCATAAAAATCACGTACAAAACATTCTCCGGAAAGGTATTGTTTAATGTAATCCGCTTGTAATGAACCAGTGGCTTGCACCATATTTGATACTGAGGGGTGGGGGGGGGGATATGCTGTATGCCCATGACAATGTGTTACGTATTCTACCTCTGGGAGGAGGTTGGGAAAGAGTGGGGCAGAAAGTGATTGCGCTGGTTTCAGCTACTAAGAATTTTCTCTAAATTCAAGTAATAACAACAAAATCTTCATTTTCCTAAAAGTTGTTGCAAAACAAGATTCTGAGAAAACTGTGTCGTCGGTATTACGTGCTGCCATAGCTACTGCATTCTCGGTCCTTGTTTGAACTGGCAAACCTTGTCAAGTTTAAATAGTTCCGCAAATTAAATCGCCGCAACTCTTACTTACTCAATGCAACTGGTGGTTTCTCATACTTTTTAATTTTGAAGTAAGAAAAACGTCAGCACATATTTGAACCAGGCACACTTTGAACGAAGGACAAATTTGTCTAATATTTCGCTGTATGGTGGTAAAAATTTCAACCAAGAATCTGTAATTTAACGAGTATATAGCTGCTTATGTTAGTTACCTCTTTTGTCTTTACCTTCTCCAGCCCTGTTTCTAGATATCATGTAGTGTCTATCCTCTCATGTCGCGCCTTATCTTCTCCATTTTTGTTCTTTCGTTCCATCCCGTCTTGTCTGTTTCTTCCCATGCGACCCAATTCAATCCTATTCTGCTCTATCCTTGGAAGTCTTGTCCGCCAAAAACCGCCCCGTATATCCTTGTTCTATTCCTAAAGTCAGTGGTAATTCAGCCTATCCTCTCCCACCCTATCCAATTAATGTTGTTATTTTCATCCCGTCTCACCCGGCCCTTCCAATCTTAACTATCTCGCTCACGTCCCATCCTATCCCCCTGCCTTTCGCCGAACATGCGACGTCCATTCCTGTCCTGTGGACTGCCCTATCCTGTCCTGTCTTCTTTTTCTTAATTTTCTTATTGGTCCCACTTTTGCTGTCATGTCTTCTCAAGATAAAAAAAGAAAGAACTCTCGTGGGAAAGTAATATCATGCGCGTACTAAAGCAATGTCAATGGTTCAACAGATATTTTCCCACTTATTGTATTTGCAAAACATTTGTAGTATAAATTAACTGATAGAGTGAAGGACTTAGGATATACAACCCAATGGGTCAGTCAGGCAATTCCGCACCCTTATGCTTTTGTACAGGGTAAGAAATTAAAGGCGGTAACTTATATAACTTTCCTTTCACAGGGTAAGTATGCACATTATATTGAAGTTATAAATATTTATCTGACTACCTTGTTTCGATTTCCAATTTAATCCAAAAACGAGCTGAAGGAAGTTAACTCAGTTAGTTACAGGTTTTTAGGGAAATACATAATTATCTTTTTAAAATATCGCAAGTTTTAAAACTCAACGTTAACTAATAATAAAAAAATAGAAACAAAATACAACTATTATTTTATCTTTATTGAATATGATAACTGCAATTTACAAAAACGAAAGCTCAATAAAAAGAAACAAACTAGATATTTACTGTCAATTTTCCATCCCTTCCTTCCCGCCTTTTCCTACATTGTGTTATGCCTTTTCTTGTAGTAATAATGATGGTTACTTTAAATATAGTCATGCGTTTTAGGAGAAAGTGACATCAGCAGATACCAAATATTACTACTTTAATGGGTATCTAAAGTGTGTGATATAAGAGGGTGGATTAATGTAAAGCAACATGATTGAGAAACTAACAGTTTAGAAATGTTGATACTTGGAGAAATTGCGAAAGTAGCTATAGGACTTTGAAAAAAGTAGACTTAATTGAACGAGCAATAGATACAACGTTCTTATAACTCCTGCTATATAAAGAAAGAAAAAAAATACAACTTTCCATAAAAACTTTATAAGTCTTCGGAAAATGTAGGAAAAGGTTACAGAAATCAATTTTTACAATTTTGTAAAATTTTAAAATCTTCGTAAATTTTCCAAAAACGTCAGCTTCAGAAACATTTTAAAATATTTCAACCATTTTAGGAAAATCGTCCGATATCGACATGCTCTCTGCTACATACTGGGGTCCCGAGTGTTGTGACTAATAATGTCTTATTTTTTTATCATACATAGAAATAATTCAGCCAAAAACAAAATACGGTAGGGCAATATACATTTTATTTTACATAAATAATACCTTACTTGTTGTATATATTTCGTTATATTTTAAATTAATTGATAAAGAGTTTTACTTACAGCAACGACAAATTGAAATTTAAAAATATCAACATGAATGTTTGCCTCATTGATTTTGGAAAAAGGTTTGGAATCAATAAAACAAGATACACAGCTATAATTTAGCTCTATCTTACGAAAAACATAATTTCAAGCAGCTTGCCTCCTGTCCGTTCAGTTCATAAATGTGCTATTTCGATTTCTATAGCAATTAAATCACTCCCTCACATCGATGAAGACAAAAGATTGGACTTTTTTTATGAGCTATTTGAAATTGTTTGTTGCAGACTATGGGGGGACTTAATGTGTCATTTCCAACCCAAAACTAATACCAATTACGCATCATTGTACAGTTTTTCAATATTTTCCAAATGATGGGGGGAGTATAGAAGGTATGATAAAAAATGCGATATGGTACGAGATGATTTCCTCCAAAACCAGACAGAAAAACATTTTCATGGAACTTCAGTTTTGTTTATTCAGACTTTGTAGGTGTCGTAAGGCTCTAAACTTGAATTGTGTTTGAGTAGGCTTTATCATATTTGAATAAAATATCTATCTACCTGAAATTGAGAACTAAGAAACTGGTTTTTAAATAATCTTTAAACTTAAAATATTTGATAATTCACTCGATTCAACAAAAAACCCTTTCAGTTCTGGGTTCACTGCGGTTGTCGTTCGAAAGTAGTATTTAAAGTAAAGCGAAACCTATCTGTATGATAACAAAAGAAAATCTACTGCAGCATGCAAAATACACTTGAAAACCGCGCATTTCACTACGCGAAATGAAAAATTTTAAGCACATTTCTAAACTGTTGAGAGAAACAAAGTTTTAGTACCAATTATCCAAACGAAGCCTAAATCTCAGCCGATGTCCATCTTTTGTTCAAGGAAGTTGAGAACGATGGTTAGACAGTGGATTAAATTTGAACTTCCTTTAAATAACCGACCCTTAGTCAATTATGTCTCGACGCGCCTCTGGTGGGATTTTCCCTTTTTATGCATTTCCTTTTAGATAAAACACAAGAAACGATATAAATTAAAGAGCAAAAGAATAAGTCCAAAAACATTCGACGAGGATGGGATTCGAACCCACGCGTGCAGAGCACATTGGATTAGCAGTCCAACACCTTAACCACTCGGCCACCTCGTCCGACCTCTTCATAAAGATGTAACATGTTCAATTGTGACCATAACGTCTTCAAGTGGTTGTTCTCTGATGTCGTTGTCAACACGTCGCTGCGTCTTGGACATCTTTGTTTTACGAGCCATTGAACGCCTTCAAGAAAAATACAACTCATATTAGTCGTAGAATCTTAAGACGTGCCCATGCAACCAGTTACAACGAATTTTTAACGTAAGAATTGAGATATTCTCCCGGAGTAAAGAAAAACATCGTTTACATAAGAGGTTTCATTTCGTGAACCCCAGATGAAAGCAATGTTACCTGTCACAAACTGATCCCGCTCGGTACCAAATTGTTTCCGCCCACGCCTTCAGTTCCGGTGGTGACTGTTAACATTTAATTTTTCATCGCGGGATGTCAATTCATCCCGAAGCTAGGGACCCAGAAGCAAGGAAACTACCAGGTTCTAAGCGAAGTTCTTCCGGGGACAAAATTTTCATTTATAGCGGGGCCCTGAGTATTCATTTCAGTTATCTTGTAAACTTGTGCCATTAACCAAACGAGTCACATCCAGTACGCGCTAGAATACGGCCAACGTCGGATATAAGAAATACAAAATCTTCTGCCCTCTTCTATACTCCTTAGGTTATCCCGGCCTGTTACTTGGTTGTCCGAGGGTTTCAAAATAGAAATGAGTAATTACTACGTCGCTAAAAATGATGTTTTTACAAGTATACAGATGTTACTTACTAACTAGATACAAAACCTTTAGGTAAGATTTTACGACATAAAGATTAAGATACGTATATAGTTTCACTGTTTTTTCCAAATATATAACACCGCTTTTTCAACTCCATCACACAAATAACAAGCTGTAATTGCTGGTTTCAAACTGGTTCTTACCTTCTCCTCCTCTTTCTTCGTATTGACGTTATCCACCTGAAGATTCTAAAAGATGCAGATTTTGAATTCTTCTTTTCTTTCTTCACTTTACTTCCTCTCCTTTTTGACGGCTTGTTACTAATCTCCACAACTTTTTCGTCTGAATCACCTGTCAGAGACAATCGTCGAAGAGATTCACAGGCAATATTACCGTCAGTAGTTGAAATGGCGTTGTTGCCTTGTGTATCGCTCGCTAGAGTCATTACATTAGCCGCCTCTGTACTTCCCAAATTGAAGTCAGCTGGTAGACTTGAACACCTGCTCCTCTTTGAAGCAGATCGCAGTGAAGGCTGTGAATGAACATTTCTAGAGCAATTACGAAACGAATCTTTTCTATCACGACTGCGAGACCGGATACGCTTCTCGCGTTCTGTTAAAACCCATGGGTTACCGGCCAATGTTCTCGAGTCAGTAACTTCGATTGAGGAACTTATACAAGTTTCGTTTTCTGACACGGGTACTGGAAGGACAAGTTTTCCATCTCCCTCTATTAGTGCTGAAGTTGAATTTTCCAATGTTTCTTTGTTGCATTCTGGCATCAATATTGTTTCTATTTTTTGTTGCATATTTAAGGAAACAACGGTATCAGAAATCGAGCTTTTCGATATCGACACGTTGCTAAATGTATCTGTTGATATTCCCAACTGTGGAGATATCTTTGCTTCCGTTTTGATCAGAGACTGATCTTCTGCAAATGCCATTGCTGTTGTGTCTTCTGTGTTAAGAGTCATTGTTGGTGATAGATTTGTGCCGGCAATATCTTCTGGGCTCTGGTTATCCTGTCCCAATTCCAAAGTGGAGGAAGAGGAGGCCATAAAGTGAGCGTCTTCCTGTTGTTGTTCCTCTTCTTTAACAGTTCCCTTCTTGGTAAAAAGTTTCCACTTGAGAACAGCTTGCATAACAAGAGAGCTTCGCCTGCGAAGAAAAAACAGGAATTACGGTTTCTAGTTCACTATTTATTAACCAGTTTGGCGCGTTTGTCCTCAGAACTTAGAAGTGTCAAAAGATAAATGGGACATTTCTCGACAAACGGCAGGTATGGTTTTTTTAAACTAAACTTTCCAACGGACTTCTTATTTTCGTTGTTTTGATTAAATCTTCAGTAGTCACTACTAATAGTCATAGTAGACTTAAATGTTTTTTAACGTTCTTTTGTTTCTAAGAAAAAACTTACAATGGGGCTTGCAAACGAAACAACTACTTACCTTCTTCTACTGCAGTCTCCTTTCCGTTCACGGAGTGCAACCACATGATCTCCAGCCAATCCTTGAGGAATATCTTGAGAGCCGTAACCTCGGCTGTCTTCATGCAATATAGAGCTGGAGTTTGATTGGTCAGTAACTGGTACGCTGTCAGGACTTCCCGCAGGGTCCTCTTCGCTAAAATACCCGGATGACACTGTAGATCTGTCAATATCGTAAGAATGTTCTCGTTAGTTTGGTATAATAACTAGAGAAACCGCAAGGTGCAGGTGTAACTGCAGTGTAGGTAGACAGTTGTCGTTGAGATACGAGTACATGATAAAGGCAGATGCACAAGGTACAGTATTACCGGCAAAAGGCGTGTTTCGACTATAGAGATAGCCGGCTACTTTATTTATAACTCTGGAACAGATTGAAATGGGAAACTTGAACTTCACTTCATTTCCTAAAGGTAACGAAAATCTAAAATCACGTGTTGTATTAATCCTTGTCATATTGATTACTGGGTTGCTATGATAACTCTCAAAAGAACGAAATTTTGACTTATAATTTATGCAAAATTAAATACCGTGAAAACTAAAGTTTTAATAAGAAAACTGTAACTTTTTCGTAAAACTTATTCTCAAGAATTTCTTGTTTTCCACTCTATATCTAATTATCTTCCTAGTTGAAATTGTAAACACATGATTTTTACCAATTCCAAAAAAATTGCTGCAGTTTTCCTGAAGACAGAGGTGAAGATGACGCACATGTTGCTATAGCAACATTTCTTAATTTATACTTGATTGTTGCCTTAATAAGTAACTGACAAACCAAAAGCTGCATGCAAACCAAAACTTGAGCTTTTGTGTACAACCCCGGTTTGCAAAATCATAGGGGTGGTCCTAATGTTTCCCCCCTGCGTTTACTTGTTACGGTAATTAGCTCGGTGGTCCGAGGGTTAACCATAAAACACGTACCTGTTGCCCAAATAACTTGTTGTATTGGATGTTCTAGAACACACTGACAGTGGACTTGTCGATGTGTTATATGCGGCAAGCAAACCTTCAGATGTACCGTCCAGCGAGCCACTGTAAGAACAGTCCGACAGGCGCTTGTTGTTGGCCGCGTCGCGTGGCTTTCCTGGAAATTCTGGTATCCTGAAAACAATAAAAGAACCAATTATGCCTTAAATGAGGCAGGCGTCACATGTTTTAGATTGACAATTAAAGTACTAGATATTTTAAAAAAAGATTATTAACATTTCGTAATAAGTCTACCAGTCACCTGAAGAGTTGGACAAACACATAAAACAAAAAACGAGTAGAAAAGAAGTCAAATGATTTACTGGTAATTAAAAATATAACATCAAAGCTACAAACTAAATTATTTGAGCTCCAACTCCACAGCGTTATGAGGGTTTAGTGAGTGATTAGAGTCATGCTGAACTGCTTCACGTGTTCAACAAAAAGATGCAGGTGAGAGTAGAAGCACTTTGTAGGTACTTAAAGACTTGGACAGCACGTTGCAAGACCGGAAAAATCGAGTATTCAACTTCATTTTTTCCTTTAACATATATTGTTATTCAAACCACATTTTTCATAAACTTCAACTATTCAAGTATATATAGTAAGGTCATGAATGCACTCTAGCGAAGTGATGAAATACTACAAACTTTAATCGTCTTTAACAATTAAGTTATTCTAACCAATACAATTTACGAAACACACTTCAGACGACATACCTTTGGCATATTTGAATTTGAATAAGTTCTTTGTCTGTCCTAGAAATTCTTCGTTTTGCTGCCACTTGCCTGCAAAGGCAAATAAGAAACAGTTTGAAAACTGTATCGTTCACAAGTATCGATCCTGCAAAGCACTACAAAAAATATGCATGAATACTTTTGAAAAAAATAAAGTGACTAAAACAATACAACAAGTGTGTTTTTTATTTATTTCGAGTCGGCAGTTTTCTTTACGAAACTGATTAGCCCCTATTAATGTGATAACCAAAACACGGTTTCAGGTTCCATAGGATTAAAAAAGACTGTAAGTTGAAGCGTTTTAGTTTGACACATCTGGAAAAATATTGGTCTTTTCTTCCTTTGATGAAGTCCATTCTTCTCCACCTTTGTCCTTTCGTCTCGCCTTTCCCCATCTAATCTCATTCTAACACAGTTACAAACTATATAATTATCTTTATATTTGGGGTTTCCGAAAATGTCACCTTTTTTGCCAGATTGTGGTGTTGGCTGCCTGAAGGGACATCTCGATAGAATCGTTCAATTCATTCATCACTTTGGTCATAACATCGACAGCGTTGTCCAGAGGGATACTATCTGGGTGGCTAAAGTCAGTATTCTTGGAGAGTTGCTGTGAAGAGAAACGGGTCAATATGTATTTAAAAAAGCTTTACTTTGCCTTAAAAATAGCTTAAGTTTTCCTGCAGAACAATTAACTTTCTGAAGGTGACTATCACACAGGTTGGCGAAACGTCAGTCATAACCAACAACAGTACTTCCTCACTGAACCTACTACAAACAATACTCGTTTCGAGTGGACGGAGCTGACTTCGATTTTATTGGATTTTCCAGGTGTGATTGGAATCTTTGTTTATTTATCTGTCTACTTATTTATTTATTTAAATCTTAGTTAATTAACTAACTAATTTACTTATAATTATTTATTTATCTATTTAATTATTTATTCATTTATTTAATTGATTGATTGATTGATTGAATGGTTTACTTATTTATTTATTTATTCATTCATTTATAAAGCTTTAACCATTTTATGGTTAGGTACACACAACAGGGCGTGGCTCTAATTCAACTAAACTTCATCTTTCATCGTAGCTATCCAGTTTCTATTGTTGAATAGTTCTAACATCTATGCTTTGTAGCAAAGTCAAGAATAGATGCACACCCTTCTTTCCCCAAAATGGAGACCAATCGATGAAGAATGAAATCAACCAGACATTGCAAGTACAAAAAATTAAAAAATAATAAAGTAAAATCAGTGTATTTAAAAGATGTCCTAGCCTTACCTTTAGTAAAAGCACGTATCGTGGCAATCGTTGAATTGGTGTAAGGAGGAAAGCGGGTAGGTTCAGGCCCTCGCAGAAAGAATTGCTGGAGAAGTCCTGAGTAAGAAGTTGCAACGTTTTAGTGAAGCAGCTGTTAAGACTGTCTTGAAAATACTGATCTTCCACATTAACTATAAAGCGGTTTTAAGTGATAGCTGCTTTTGCACAAACTAACAGATATAGTAAATAAACTGACACCTACTTCCAAAACTTGGGCAAACTTGTGGTAACTACTCGACGCTTTCTGGGTCACACTGATTGCTTTGGGAAAATTGTTCGAATAGGCAGAGTATTGGTCGGATAAGCAGCTCTGTTGAAGTTAAACAAACAAGTAAGGAAAACAGAATCAAGTCATGGATTGTCTAGGACAGTGAGTAAGGGGGGAATAATGTTAAGTTAATTTTCTTAAACTCGATAATACGCTGGCCGAGTGCGATGTCCGAACGGGAAGTTATGGACCGAGCTTTCTTCCTTCCCTTTATGGTCAAAGCGCGAAGCGTGCGGGCCATGAAAACAAGAAAGGATATAACGAATAAACGACGATCCATAACTAGCCGTGCGGAACCAGCAAATGAGGGTAACAAGATGTTTATTATGTGGCTTTGTTGATTATTCCGGTTTTGAAAAGGTGATCGAGAGCTAGCGGTCCATACGGTTACTAACGAACCTTGAATTGGCCAATCACAGCGCGCGAAATCAGTCAGCAATATAATAAACAATCATATGTTGTTACTTTTTGGGTTTGAAAGATATCCACGAGGGGACGTAATGCTGCTTAAAATAAAACCATTTGCCAAGACATCTACATGTACAGTAACCACTACTTCGCTCAGCCAATCAGCACGAATGAACTGCTACTCACTTGATCAGCCTTTTTGGAAAACAATTCAGCGAACATTTCTCCGACACAACTTTCGAGGTTCCACCATCTGAGTGATTGCTTCAACTTGGACAGGAAGTATTTGTGTTCATCTCTCAGATGGCATAGTTCCTTTGGGAAAATTGTTCTGCAACAGGCACAAGAAAAGGTCAACTATTCACAACTTTTAAGAACAAAGATTCGGAAGATCAAGTAACCGAAAACATACCTGAAATCAAAAGAACCACTAAAAACGAGTGGATTACGTTTGTTTTCCTTAACTTACTCGAGATCCTTTACTGGAATAAGTCCTAGTTCTCGCAAGGGATCCTCGAATACCTAAAAGATTAAGAATAACTGGTTTTAATAAAAGTCATGAGCCGTGGCCACATAAGATTTATGTCTAATGACAATAATGAAAGTAAAAAAAGTAATAACAATTGACCAAAAAGGAAATAAGTGACTAGAAATCACCCCCTTCCGCGCCGCCACACCCATCCAACAAGATCAAACGGACTACCCCCGAGTACAAAGTAATAATGGAAGTTGTACAACACATATCAACCAGTAACTAATTTCAAGGCTTAATATTCATTTTTTACCCATTACTAACCACAAAAGCTCGAACCAAATTGTTGTTACAGCGAGCACATTATAACACGATCCAATTACACTTTTGTCACGCTTTTGAAAACTAAGTGTTACATAAAGCACTCTGTTAGTACCAGAAAATGAAAGAGAAGGTCAAAATAAGTGAGTATGGAAAATTTGGGAATTTAGTACTTAAAATTGTGGCACCTGTAAAGTTTTTAAAAACAGAAAATATTGACCTGAAAGAAAATATATGGGAGTATTGTGTTGGACGGGCTTTGATGGCCGTTTAGCCTCGATACCACGCAATCGCTCATGAATTCCCTTTAAAAATTTTGGGGTATCGTAGTTTTCAAAAACCTCACCACTGTCACAGTTTTCAATATTAAGCACCTAAATTTTCGAAATGTACTAATTTTAACCCATTCTTTACACTTTTGGCGTTTACAGAAACCTTACATTAGGGTTTCAATTGACTCAAAAAGCGTGACAAACGTTTCTCGTATAACTGAAGGTGACGCCTATAAAGAGAAGAAGCAGGTTAGACACAGACCGGTCTAAAACTGAACTGCCATTGAAAATTTGTTCTGGAAAAGGCATATCTAAGCCTTTTTTGAAAGCTTAAACAAGCAATATTTTTCAACTCTTGTGTACACTTTGAACAAGCAATTGTTTTCGTAGGACTATATGGTAATAACTTCACATTCGTTTAATGATCAATATATCATATATAAAAAAGTTAATAAGTAATTTGTTTAAACGGGTATACTGTACTTTTTACCTTAGTAGGTTTTAAGTTAATTAATGTACAATTCTGAAATTTCAAATTTATACTGGGGGCAAATTTAATCATAAACTATTGTTGTTATTAATTTCCAACTCTTATGTGCACTTCAAGCATTTGCGTCACCAAACGGCCATTGTGGGTGGTAAAGCTGACTACAGCAGCTGTATAACAAAGGATAAGTGGGTTCTGTTAAGTACCGCACGGGTAAATAAGCTCAACCTAACTTCAAAACAAAAAGAACTTTGATCTATTTGAGTTTACATTCAGCTTAACTTTTGATCTGAGGTTATTTGTGGTTGTTTGTTTTGTCGGTCCTGCGTCGTTAAGTTTAGCAACCTAAGGCCAAGTGATTCTTATGGCACTTATACATTTTGTCTTTGAAGGTTAAGCGTTTCTAGTCCTGCTGATCATGAGTTACTTGGAGGTGAATTTAGAAATAACATTAAAGTTACTCTAAGGAAAAATTTTCAGCAGCAGAGCCGAAAACTGGAACTTGATTGATTGATTAGTGATAGTGCTGCTATGCCTATGGTTTAATGTGAAAGGCTTTTAGTTGATATGCGGTCCAAATGGTAAGAAATTGAAACGAGCTGACTGCCTCAGGAATTCAACCAAGTATCTTACTAAAGAATATGGTATGTGTTGTTTAGTTAGACGAAATATACTTTTCGCTTAGGGACAATCATCTGTTTATGACGTTTCTATACAATGACGATCATATCGTATAAACTTGTATGAATAGAAAAATATAGTTAATGCATAACATTAGAACCCAAGATGTTTGACTACTGTACAGTAAAAAGAGTCTCAAAGTCGAAGAAAAATAAAGGCGCTATTTTATCTTGATGCTGTCAATGACTGCATCTAATCCTTTTGCTTTTCGTAGAGATTAACTTTGGCAACAGAACAAATTAATTTGGCAAACAATCAAAGAGAAACGAACACATCGACTGGTTCGGTCAAGTTAAAACCGTTTTAAGATAGCACCGCCAATTATCATAACATAAAATAACAAACTAATTTTCTTACCGTTTTGAGAATGTAAAGACATGAAACGTATTTTTCCTCTGTGTCCACTATCTCTTGGACAATCTGTAGACGTTTTTCTAAAAAGTAATATAAGAAGACATTTGAAAAATGCTATAATGTAGCATAAAACAAGATCCAGCCTAATAACGATCAACTAGATAGTAAATAAACATGCCAATGAATTGCACTGAGAGTTTCAAAACAATTCTATTCGAGTTACTGAAATGTTCAGAATTACTTATGATTTTCCTCCGATATTTAAGATGGAACGTTTCATTTAATTAACTGTTTTGATCATATCATAGTCTTATGTTGAATATACCACTGATAAATCTGTAGTGCAAAGTTTGACGGAAATTTCTTCCCGGCTTAAATTTTCTCTTCCAAGTAACCTACAGCCTATTTAAGCGGGGTGTTTTGTCATTGCGAACGATGCTATTTTCTACTGATTTTCAATAAAAATCGATGCTGATGGAACAGATTTTAGGAAGAAAACGAAGTTGTACTGATATGGTACACAAAAGTTTTACATCAGTCTTACCCGAGGGATCAAGGAGCGAGGGAACTTGGTCTTGAAAAAGGTGTCGACACATTGCTACCGAGCCCAACACTCTTACATAGATTTGTACAATAAATCTAGCCAATGCTCATTCACAGTTGGGGTACGTGGTTATGTTACAAATGCATCAAGGGCATAAATGGCCTCAAAAGCGTGACTATCACTCGACCGGCCCTTAAATTAGTTTCAAGTTCTTTTTTTCTAAATTAGCAATTAGAATTGCAATTATAAATGTGATTTTTCAGAATCCTTAACCAATAGGAGATGTGTTTACATTTGCGTCGCGGCGATTTGCGCATAACCGTTACCCCAGGAGGGAAGTATTGGGATTTGCGGTTTGATGTTACTTAATTAGATCCTTTTTGAGATGCGTTTGTTGGCGGTTCCATAGTTTTTGAATCATTTGCTACTCGAATGTTTGATCTTTAAAACTTGCTTTCGTGTCTCATTCTTGCCGAACTTCGTCAGCTGTATTGTGGCTTTAAGCACTAAGCACTTCGCCTCTCCAGGGTAAGATTTTTGGGTCATGCAAGTTGGCAAAAGCAACAGTAAGAGAAAACTGCGGGGAAGAATCAAACTTGGTTATATAGCAAGCATCAAAGACATTTAGCATTGTTGTTTAATCCATATCTGTGTGGACTTTTCCTTTTTCTTTTATATCACATGGCAAGTACATTTTGACGGCAAAGATGGATGCTCCGATGGGTGAGAGGGCTGGGTGGAGGTGCACTCTAAAGAATATCACCGGCATCTGAAAACCGATTACTTTGCTTCTTTCGCCAGCAGCTTAGCACTGTTCTTGAAACCGTTAAACGGTTTTTTTCTTGACAAATTTGATCGCGAATTGTCATGAATGAAATTGTTTTCTCGATTCAGTGCGCTTCCTGCCTTATGTGACGTGATGCCCTTGATGAGTTGTTCGATCTTGTATCCTTCAAAGGGGCTAACAAGACTGTTTGGGGCCCCAATGCACACGTACAACATAAGTTGCATGTTTCCTACTAACGCCTTCAATTGTAGACATGCACTGAATACACGGAATCGTGTCAACATCTGCAAATATTCTGGCAATATTTTGTAGACAACAAATTTAAAACAAAGAACTCGCAAGCGCAAAGAACAGGCAACCGCCAAATTTGATGCTGTAGAAAACTTGTTATCAGGCAGCACGTCACCAGCCGATCAAAAGACGCCAAACAAAATAATTAGAACAATAACTGGAGGCAAATGTTAAGAGAAAAGTTGATTTTTTTGTGAATGACTGACAAAATTAAGCCGTTCAAAAAGAAGACGCAATGCGGCAGTACTTGAAGCAATGGTCTCACCAACAAATAACGTGGATTAGGGCGTGTTCCACACCACTTGGTACCTAAACCAGTAGACATCAAATCCTTACTGCAGAGATCCAAGTTAAACTTGTGACCCCTTCGTTAAGTCTACGACAAATAGGGCATTTTAAAGAAAACGATTGTCCTCAGAATCGCGTCACCTCAACTCACCGTTGTTACTGGAGAGAATACTGACGGGACTGATGTAACTACACGTCATCGCCCGTCTGGTGAGCCGAGGTGGGCCCGTGCTCCTTCTGACCAGCGTTCGCTGATCCTGGACGGACTCTGCGGATGACCACCGCGTCACTGTTGCTTCTTCGTGCATCATCTTTAAGTTGAGGGTGCATTCAAACCTGTTTAGATTAATAGATATTACTGAGACTCGCATCTTTGACTTTAGTAATGTTCCAGTGTACTATGACATTTATGAACAAGCTTAAGCTGAGTCTTCACTCCTTTATAACTATTAATGGGATAATACCCTCACCCCCCCACCTCCTCACTCCCCCCTCTTCCTCCTCCCTTAATTTTCAGAATATGTAACATAGCAAAGCAGAATAAAAGTATGCGGGGAGGTATCCTTATTTTATGCAAACACAAGTTGTCAGTGGGGAAAGGAGAGAGGAAAGGGAGAAGAGGGAAGGGAAGGGAAGGGATAGGAAAGGGTAAATAGAAATGGACGGCGATGCCGTTACCCCTTTTTCTTCTTTGCCTATTCCCTGACGTACAAGAATGCCAACAATAGCAGGGAGGTGTTTTGCGATCAACTCACGTAGCTTTATCGATATGTTTTAAAAACAATCATTTCGTTAACGCACTTTCAAAATATAAACAAACAGCTTGGTGCCCCTACGTAGAATGACCTGTCACCTAACGTAATGTAAAGAAACCTATACATGGACATACAAGTTATAATGAGGCCATCGCCTAAACGTAACCAGCAATCCAAATATTTTTGAAATACTGTTCGAAGTGTGAATAAGATGTGCGACATCAAGACTCGTTCTTTGTGCGAGTCTGAAGCTTGCACATTTGGATTGACGGGCAGCCACTACGCCTGATTACCTGAGGCAAAAACGGCGTAGTTTCTTTCATATGGAATCTTTTTAGTCCCGAGCTAAGTATATCATTTTGCGGTGTTGACAAGTTTTATTCATTGCTTTAGTGGGTAAAGTCCACAAAAGTTACTTCCCTTTCGGCAAAAACGAAAAGCAACGTATTGTATATTCCGGGCAGAAGGAGAACAGACATAATATGTATTCTTGCGCGTAGGAGGGGGAGAGGGGTTACAAAATGGTTTTTGTACTGCTTTTTTGAAAAAATAAATTGGACGTTAACTGTGAAGAAGGAGGAGAGGGGTGCAGAGAGTTGTCAGTGGATGTAATTCATCGATCAAATGGAAGCTTAAACATCCCCCCGGGCAACCCTACGGGCATTTGAACTTTTGAATATTTTATGGTCAAATTTCCACCCCCAGGACAAGATGAAACTACTAAAATATGTTTAAAACAAGATAAATCTTTATTTTATCTATTTTCTTTCATTAACGACTTCTAATGGCAAAATATAACTTGGATGTCTTGCTTAGCCAGCTGTGCTAGCTTGTTTTCTGGCTCGGGTTTCTGCGGCTTTTTTGGCAGCTTTGGAGCGATTTATTTTTTCTTTTGAAGATGATCTAACCAAGTTGTACCTCCTCAGAAGTAAGACATCAGTTCTTTATTAGCTGATCTACGTTGATGGTAGCATCTTCTTCTTTGAAAGCATCTTCGATGATAGTACTTGGAGATGGCCACCGCAATGCTTTTCCCTGTTTTCGCAGTGCCAGTTTTGATAGATGCAATGAGAAATGCTTTGATTTATGTCATTCGAGTTCACTATGGGAACTATGAATCGTTCGATCAGGTATTTCGGATTTGTTCGAATGCCCGACCCACCCTCTCCATTACGTTCAAATGCCCGACTCCAGGGACACATCCTGGAAAGCTGGTCAAATGCCCGGGGGTTGCCAGGGGGCGGGATGTTTAAGCGATGTATAAGGAGAAATGTATAAAATGTTTAAAAGCAGCGGTATTTTGCAGCGGTATTCTCTTCACTGTGAGGTTTGGGACCAGCAAATATCATAAAGGTATTCTTACCTTTCAAATATTATGAAGGTATTCTTACCTTTCATAATTTTTGCCAATGTTCATATCCGTGTGATAAAAGCAGATCGCTCAGGTATTTGCAGATTTAGTGGCGTGAAACGCTTCAACCGCCCCCCCCCCCCCCCCAACTGTAAGTTTATGGTGTATAGCTGACGGAAGGGTAGGGGTGTAAGCCATTTTAATTTTTTTTAAAACGCCAAGAGGGCAGCAGCAAATAAACCTTAGACGTTCCAACCTCTTAGAATTCAGTAGCACAAGGGGTGAAGCCATTTTATTCATCCATAGTATTGCACCTCCAACTGTGTTTATGACTAAACAGTGTGCACGTGTTCACATACGTGAACCTTGCCGTTCATGCATCCAGGAATTGAACAAAGGAGCTATATCGCGGATTGATATAAACAAGCCACCGTAAATTCCGATGCTCATATGTCACCTCACTCCTCGTGTTTATCTTTTGTTCTTTCCATTAAGCGTCTCGGGATCTCATTATCATCGAAATAAAAACAAATCCAAACTAACCTTTGCATTGGATGTAAAGAGTGATCAATATTAAATTGCGGTTAAGTTTGAACAGAGGTTACTAGGTTAAAACCAGCTTCTAAACAAATGGCTTCCTGTTTCACTTCCTCCAAGGTGACACATTTTCATATCTGCTCGCTGCAGGATATTGTTGATGACTGAAGGGGTTGCGAAATACTTAACACCGGATAGTACATTGTACTGTATATACAAAAGATTTACAGCCCTTTCAGTACACTGTATAGAGAATATTACTTTTAAATTAAAATAATCCAACTTAATAGATTAAGTCTGCTATAAAACTCGAGCCAAAATATTAAGCTTGCATGCCCTGAGATTGGTTCACCGAGCGATTCGTTCCGTTCATAAATAATGCAGTTATATGCTTGCATTTTTAATATAGTCAAGAATCAGGTACATAATTACTATACTGAGAGTACCAGCAGTTCAATAGTAAAACTTCAAAGTGTACAGTGTAGTTTATATTTACGGTATACGTATTAATGAACAATAACCGATTATTGGTCCTTTTAAACAAGGGTATGATTTAACAGAAGGTTAAACTAATCCAACAACTGAACAAGTTTAAACTAATATTTATAGAGCAGTAATATTATTACTTCTTTTCTAGTTATCTAGTTTCCGACTTGCATTTTGATATTCCCCGGTTTGCACTTTCATCCCCTGACTTATAACAAACTGAGATCATCTTCTTCATCTTTTATCTGCCGGTAATTCGTAAAGCATGTAAGCTATTTGTTTTGCAAATGCCAATCCTGATAAACTTCCAAAGTAGAAATGTTTTTCAAAAGAAGTGTCAAACAGTTGATTTTCGGTCTCTTGGAACAGTTTGGTTCACTGTTACACCTTAAACACAACAACAGATCACAGTAACAGATTGTAAATCTCATAACGAATAAAGGACTTAATTTTGAAGCACTGATGAATCACGACAGAAGGATTATATCCTGAGCCTAGTAACGGATCACGACAACTCTGCCACCCTTGTTAACAGAATACTGCCCCTTCCGCGCCGTATTACGATTACAAGTACAACGATGCAATGCAGCAACTAAATATATGGAAGTGAGTATATTCAAAATCATTCCTTACGAATCCTCTTTCGAACCTGCGGCGTGAGTAAGAAAGCCAAAAGGTCATGGTGGTGTGCTGGTTTGATACTGTGATGTGTTTGACCAAGGGAAGCAGTGCCTCCTTCTAAATTTCATAACTTATGGGGATTTATATTCATAACAAGCCATGGCACAGTCCTGAAAATTAATGCTCAAGTGAACTGAAGCGAAGTGGTGAATAAAATTAATACAAAAATACCAACAACAGAACAGTCTTTGAGCTAAGAAGGAAACGAAAATCAACTTATTTGTCGAGTATTTCACCCGCTTCGCCTTCGGCTTCGTAGTGACAGTTTATGTATTAACTCGGTGATCACGCAGTTTCATTGTACAAAGAACACACCGCTTTGTAAAATATTGAATACGTGCATTGGAATTTTAAAGGACAGGCCAATATTCGCAAAATAATAAATTGTTGCAGAAAGTGTACATAACTTCGCAGTTTATTTGTACTACAACCGTCATCTTATGAAATACAAAACGCTGCTTGCGGTATTACCAGTTTATGTTATGGCGTTAAGACATAAAGTTCCTGCCCCTGGAAGAAGCAGGTTAGTCTCAAGCGAAGTGCTCTTCACTCACCTGCACCTGATATTTGGTTCCAACAGTGTTTTGCTCCGTCAACTGCTTTCGTTATCTTGTCTGATTCGTCCAACAGAAACCCAACCATTCAAACACTCGCAGCAACGTCTTCTCAAGCAATTGACTCAGATCATGTTTTCTAATCTAATGAAACTGATATCTTGCAACACCAAGTGAACCAGACGCTTTTGATGATGCGCATCAACTGATGAAGCTGGTCGCCAACGGCGAGATAATTGTGGTATTGATTGACAAGCGAGTTAATCTGTTTGATTGAGCACGCGAACTATGTGAACGATGTTTTCAATATTCGCTACTGAGCACGAAGCGGTGAAGAGGTCGGAAGAGTACAGAACTGGTATCTCGGAAGCATAAATAAAGAAAAGTGTCTAAAATATTGGATCCAACATACTGAGTGTCGTTTCGAGACTTGAATAATTTTAACAATAGTAATATTGGCAATAGAACATCTGGCGACTGCGAAGCTTTGATAAAAGGGTTAAGCCTAAGGGGCAAGGGGTAGGGGGCAAAAGGTTTAAGGAAGGCCTTTGCTGGTATTGTAAGAAAACTGAATCCTGAATCGTTTTCGTGCAAAGACTAGGGAGGTTTAAACTTATTTAAAAAAGGTGTTCGGAACACTTCAATCAGAACATTTTAACAAATCATCTAGAAAACGTTCCTTAGCCTTGGGATAGTTCTTCTTACTCCTCTCCTTTTCTTCCTCTTAGATTCCTACATAGCGCTTACGACGCAATGGAGATCCAAATCTTCCATTAGAAAAGTGGAAGCATTTTGCATCTTTTGAACTGAAACTAGATAGAAAACTCCGTAAAAGAAATATTTAAAATATCAAAATACTGTTAACAATGAAACTTAGATAAGCAAATCAAACTTCTTCTTTGGAAAGATAAACAATATAATATAAATATCTACCACTTTTAAAATAGCTTGCTTTCAAATTGTCAGTTAGGGGCCAGTTGGGGTTCCGTGCACTGCTTAGTATTTTGACATCCTTATTCAACTCAACACTCGACAACAGTTAAATGGCAGTTTAATATTGATAAGGAGCAGATAAATGTGAAATCGGGTGGTCTTTGTTGATCTGTTTAAAAATAGGCCTTTGACATTGTTGACCTTTCAACTCTCAGCCCTAAATTACAAATTGTCGAAAAGATATAGCTTGCTTTAGTTTTCAATTTTGTTTTTATGTCATGAACCCTTGTGAACGGCCTGAGAATCGTAGCTCAGTCTGTTAAAACTTCGCATCATGTCAATAGTCACTTCTAGCTCTAAATAACAACTCTTAACCCGCTTCTCGCACTAATATTTGTTAAAGAATTGCCAGTTGCTTCTACTACTACTACTACTACTACTACTACTATTACTACTACTACTACTACTACTACTACTACTACTACTGCTGCTACCACTACTACTACTACTACCACCACCACTACTACTACTACGTACTACAACTACTACTGCTGCTCCTGCTGCTGCTGCTGCTACTACTACTCCTACTACTACTACTACTACTACTACTACTACTACTACTACTAGATCCCACTACTTATAAATTTTTTTATAATATTCCAATCTCTCACAGCTGGGGACTAAGGATCAGATTCGAAAACTTTGTCATGTAGTTTACACTGGTATTACACTTTTTGTTCTGGTGTTACTCTTCCTGCATTGCTCTCAGCCAATCAGAATCGATTAACTTTTTCATGTATGCTGTTACGATTATTATTACTTTTACTCTTACTTATATTGTTACTAATAGTGTTACTATTAGTATTAACATTGCTATTTGTGTTGCTATATTACTATTACTGTTACTTAACAATTATTTTAAGAAATCGAGGTGAAATCGATGTGAATAGTAGCAGAATATTCAACGACATGCGACAATTTAAATAATTTAAATTGAAAATTCCTTAGTTCCACGGGAGCTTTTTGAGCACTTGAAGCTCTTATAGTAAATTGTCTCCCAGTTTATTTTTTCTGGAGAGTCTATTTCACATTCGTTTCCCCATTTTAGTTTGACTAGTCTTGGGTTTTGTTCTTAACTGCTCTGTAAATGCCCTGTAAAAGGTTTTGGCTGATGCAAAACCTGCAAAGACGCTGTTGACTAAAGTTTTGTTTCCAGCTTGTCTGAAATTTTGATTTGGGTTAATCATTTTGCGAAGCTGATTCAGGCTGGATATCAGTCCATAATACTGTAAGTAGGATGCCTCAATGTTGTATTTTTTCGGAAATTCCTCGTGGCTAATTATAGTAAACCTAGGCGTAGAGGTTTTTTCCAATACATGGCTAATCTTAGAAATACCCTACTACATGAAAGGATTGGTTTGTTTTCAATACGAATGAATGAATTGTTCCATAAGTTCTGTTCCGAAAACTCGTCAAAAATTCTAATGTATGAAAGTTTATTTCTGACCATATTTCGAGAATTTCGCTCACAAATCTATCATTTATCTTCAGTTTTTGCAGGTCCCTCTTACTTACATTGTAAATTGCACAAAATAGCGTCTTTTCTACCTAGTTTACTCCAGCCAGTGGTTAAAAAGATTTTTCCACTTTCCTTTGTTAGTTTGGTCAAAGTATTTTGTAATCCATGTTGATTTAAGGGCATGATTGAAAGAATTTATATCTAACATTTTTGCACCTTCGTTTTCACAGTCATTTATCATGATTGTACTCTTAATTTTGTCACCTTTTTTATCCCACAGAAATTTAAGGAAAATATCATTAATTTCTTGTAATGTGTTTGGACAATGTGATGCCACGTACGCTTTGATAACTGTTATTTTACCCGACAAGGTCAGTTTTCTGAGACTCCATTTTTCAGTCAATTTTTTAATTTTGTCTTATTTTTCTTCATTGTTCTGCTTCGATGATTTTTCCTCGTTTGTTAAAAAGTATACGCCGAGGGGTTGCCCATTTTAATTTTCTTTCTGGAAAAATATATCCTTTTTATTTCTAAGTGCTCCAATCCAAAGAACTTCTGTTTTAGAGTTGTTCATTTTTAAACCTGAAATTTTACTGAAACGGTCAAGTGTCTCAAGACAAGCTTGAAATGTAGCTTTTGTTCCATCGAGAAATATAGAGTTGTATCATTGGCATATTGGCTTATCTTACATTCACTTTCAGACACCGTAATTCCTTTGATTTTTCTGTTGTTTCTGACTGCGGTTGCTAATATTTCTGCACAGAGAATGAAGATTTATGGAGAGAGTGGACAGCCCTGCCTTACTCCTCGTTTAATACTGAAGAAACCAGAGGACCGCCCATTGTTGAAAACACTGCTTTGAATAGCATTGTGAAATAGTCTAGTGTGTCTACTACTAATACTGCTACAACAGCTACTACTTCTATTACTACTACCGTTATTAATACCTTTACTATTACTATTACCAATATTTTTACTAGTATTGTTATTGTTACTGTTTCCATTGCTACTGTTATTTGTATTACTATTGCTGTTGCTGTTGCTGCTACTA
>JAOBRG010374457.1:0-11572 GCA_027574985.1 Umimayanthus nakama
CAATAGATGTCTGATTAACCCACAAAAAATGAGCGAAATTCATATCGGACGCCGATACGAGTTGGTCGGTTCTTAGGTGGACGGCCTCTTAACACTTAAATACCCTGTTTATCAGATTATGATCCTTGTCCTAACGGAGACTTTAAGTGTGGCGATGGGATGTGTATCCCTTACAAATGGGTTTGCGACAAAGAAATCGATTGTAACGACAAAGCTGATGAGCGCAATTGTAGTAAGTACATGCAGTCTTACATTAGTATCTGCTCGATCACCTGCAAAAAAGGATTCACGAGATCTCAGAAGGCAGACCAAAGTTAGTTGCACAAGCCATCATCAGACTTTCAGTTTGGACGTATGGAGTGATGTTGGATTATGTTTGAAGGAGTTTAACTCGTTCAAGTTTTGCCCCAATATTGTCCCAACAGTTATGTTAGTTTTCAAACATGTTGGATTGTGTTGGATGAAGCTTGACTTCGTTCAAACTTTGACCCACCATTACCCCGACAATTAGTGATTTTGTTTTTGAAACATGTTGGATCATGTTAGATGGAGCTTGACTTCGTTCAAATGTTGATCCAACATCGTCCCGACATTTGATATTTTGATTTTTAACATGTTGGATAATGTTGGATAGAGCTTGATCTCACGCTCAAACCGTTAATTCAATATCGTCTCAATGCTTATTTTGTTTTCAAACATGTTTGATCAAATTGCAAGGAATTTGATACAATCAAGCTTTGACCAAACATCAGCTCAACATTTATTTTCTTTTTCAAACATGTTTAATCAAAGGGCTGGAGTATGATTTTGTTCAAACATTGATTCAACACCGTCTCAATATTTATTTGCTTTCAAACATGTTGGATTAAAATTCGATGAAATCTTACTTTGTTCAAGCGTTGGCCCAACATTTTCTCAGCATTGACATTTAAAAAAAAATATGTTGCAAATTGGATCAAAGGGATGGAGATTGATCTTGTTCAAACATTGATCCAACATCGTCCCAACATTAATCTTGTTTTTCAAACCCGGTGTTGTGGGATCAAATTAATTAGGGGTAGCAAATTGTCTTGGCGACCCGGCTATTACGGCATTATTTTTTGCGAGCACGAGCACGAGCACTTTGACTTTTTGCCATCTACAAGCAGCGAGCATTTTGAAAAAACGTTTGGCGAGCATCGAGCTAATAAAAACAATTTGTGAACAACGAGAAAGCGAAATCAATTGATTATTAAAGTAATTGAAAATTGAGCTGCAATGTCTTCTTGATCACACCGGTGACACGCGCTGTCACCGGATTATCCAATAAGGTTCGTCGCAGCCCACCATACATGGATAGCCTGCGCGGCAGCCGGACACGTCAATTATTTTTAAACGAATGTTTACAACTGTCTGCGACGCAGGCTATACATGGACTGCATATCATATAACAGAGCCATCTTCAACTGTCCTACTGTCCAAGTTTCGCCAAGCATACTGCCATTGTGCTTAGAGTTGTGGGTCGCCTCGCGTGACAGATCAGAATGCATTAAATTACTGTAAGAAGCATAAAGTGACTCAAACTAAAAAAAAACTAGCATTCGAGCATTTGGCGTTTTTTAGAAAAACGAGCATTCGAGTAAGACTGTTCTACATTTGCGAGCATCTCAAAAATTTGTGTGCAAGCATTCGAGCAACGGCAAAATTTGAGGGACCATTTGCTACCCCTTTAATTAAGGTTTAACTTCGTTAAAGCCTTGACCGAACATAATTTCTGCATTTATTTTCTTTCTGAAACATGTTGGATGAAAGGACTGGAGTTTCACTTTGTTCAAACATTGATCCAACATTGCTCAGCATTTATTTTGTTTTTCGCTGAACAAATTGGATCAACTATAGTTAAAGTTTGACCTCGTTCAAGCTTTGACCAAACAAAACCTCAGCGTTAATTTTTCTTTCTAAAACATTTTGGATGAAAGGGCTGGAGTTTTACTTTGTTCAAACATTGGTCCAACATCTTTCCAGCATTTATTTTGTTTCCTAAGCTTGTCAGGATTGCAATCAAGCAGTTACGTCACCTTCAGAACATTTGCAGGAACCAAGAATGCACACAGATGAGAGTAATCACAAAATTTCTATCCCCAAACTTCTCGCCACAGAGTTGGTGTAGTATTGCCGACAAATTTTGGGTGAATTATCCCCATTCAAGCATCAAATGTAGGCGCCTTTTGAATGTACCAATTAAGCTCACTGCTTATTTTGTCTGCACAGGTTATAACGCGACACAGTGTGGCGACATCGAGTTTGAGTGTGAGAACAAACGCTGTATCCATAAAAGTTGGAAATGTGATTTCAGAGATGATTGTAGAGACAATTCGGATGAAATAGGGTGTCGTAAGTGTTCCAGAGTCTCAGTTGTGAGCAGTTTTTAATATTAATACTATTACTATTATTATTTCTTCTTCTTCTTTCTTCTCTTTCTTCATCGTCTTCCTCTTCTTTTTCTTCTAAATGCTATGATTGTAAACGGTTAGAATTTTGATGTGTTCGTACAAAACTCAAAAGCATTGTGGTCCATTTTTAGCTACCAGTTGCTATTATTCTGTTTTATGTTTTTTGGTATTTATATATTTATTAGCAATCATGTATTACAGTTTTTATTGTTATTATTACTATTGCTATTTAACAATTATTCTCTGAAATCGAGATGAGTAGTGGCAGAATATTCAACGACATGCGAAGCATGGAGGTGAATATTCTAAAAGCCACTATTCACCGAGATTGAAGAGAACAATTGTATAAGCATATACAAATTCGGCGACAACAACACATTCAAGAAAAGTAAGCAAGTATTTTCAGTTTGATCTCTTTTAATTTCTCCCAACGTATCAACAGTAATAAACATGGAGTCGCACGGTTGGTTGCCTCATTTCCACGCTCAATTTATATGCACGAAAGTGAAACTTACAGTTAGCACAAAGATGGCAGCTCTGCAAACGAGCTTTGAAGACTTCATAAAAATTGGCGATCTTCAACAATGCCTGTTATAGCTGACCGGAAAAAAATTTTTATTCTAGTAGTTTTATTAGTTTAGTAATTTTATAGATGGTGTGATATCTAACGATTCTACCGACTCAATAAAATGTAGATGTAGAAATTGTTGTTTAATTTTTTAACACCTTGAAGTAGCCTCCCTGAAGGCAGTTGCATGCAGTTTACTTGAAATAGAAATTGAAAGCACAGTTTGTGAAGTTTCCTACGAAATTCATGACATGTGCTTGCTGTTGGAGTGTTGGAAACCACACCCATTTCAAAGAGACAACCACATTTTTTCTTGAATGGAGACTTTTTGCTCAATGCATGGAAGTTGAGTTCACTTGGATTGATCTTTGAAACTGAGCCATGGAAGGGCAGTTATTGTTCAAGGAAAGAAGAATCAGCGAGGATTGGCGATCAGGACAGAAGAACACTCGACATTTGAGAAAATTGTAGGAATTGCAACATCTTGCATTTGTAAAACGTCGTTCTCGGTCAATTCGGCAAAACGAGAGCTTACGCAGCCATTGTTTCATTATTCACCTCCCGGGAGGTGGACAACGTCCATTAGCCAGAGATAGCGAACCAATCAAATTGCTTGAAATACCAACGTCACCGAGTTTGTATATGTTTGTATGTTTGTGCATATGGATTGTTTTTGTGTTTAATGCAAAAGTCCAAGGTGCGCACGTACATTTTTTCATCACAACTCTCCCAATTCCCGCGCTTTGGCCGACCGGAGCGGGCCATTCTGACCAGAACCAGTTATGAGAGCTGAATGGTCGTGCCAGAGATCTGACAATTGGAAAGTGGCCTAAGATACAATGACTAGTGAGGTTCTGAGGGGCAAACCATTTTATCTTCGAGGGGGAGGGGGGCTTTTTTGAAAAAAAAATTCCTGCAAGCCAAGTTTCTCGTAAAAAAGAAAATCCTGCAGCAACTGGTTAAAAAAAAATACCCTGCATCATATTCCCAAGGAAAAAAATGTTGCAGTTCAAAAAAAAATTCCTGCTAGTGTTTTGTATAAAAAAAAATCTTGCACACTATGGGACATGAAAAAAATATTCCTGCTCACCAAAAAAGCCCTTCCCCCCACCTTAAAGGTCAACTGGTTCGCCCCTAAAGGGTCATCGCAATCTCTGATTTATTACACGTTTTAATCCGTTGAATTTTAGCAACACAAGTTCACCAATTAAGCTCCACTGGGTCCCAACCCACCACTCCAACGCAGCCTCCTCTCCAGTGTCCGAGCGTTCCTGAATCCACGTGGTGTTACACAAGTGTACACAATGATGAGTGTAGAGTGGACTCAGAATGCCCTCCTGGCAGCAGGTGCTGTTCACAAGGCTGTGTGAACACGTGTATGGACCTCAGCAGACCGGGTAAGTGATGGATAATCTTCTAACAGTGTAGGCAATTTGCAGTTGGTTCACAGGCAGCCCAGGCTGTAGTCCGGAAGAGCGATGTGGGTGATTGAGACGATTTTATAAGACTTTGTTTTGATAAAAATACATCGAGTTCGTAAAAGCGTTGTAAATTGGTGCAAATGGCACAAATAAAGTTTCCTTACAGGCCTCGGTTATTGCTTCCTTGCGTCTTCATATTACATTCTGGGGCAATTAGAGTCGTGTTGGAGGAGATTTTTATCTCGGAGTTCCCCACAGTAAATGAAATGGAACTCTCTTGAAAGCCTAAGTCTTTGTTCACGGTTTTAAAGAGCATAGTGACAGAACCATACTTTTAAAATATCCTAGACTCATTGTGTATGGTTTGTCCACGCACAGCTAAACACGGCACCTGTCCCTATGTGAGGCATCTTACCGGTTGTCCAAATAAGGTTCGTGGAAACCGGCATCGCTGTCTTGCAGACTCGGATTGTTCTGGAGACAGGAAATGCTGCTTTGATGGCTGCAACAGGAAATGCAAACGTCCAGGTGACAAAACGTTACTTTTATTGATCTTTTTCTTTTCCCCTGGAAATATATGAAACGTTATTAGCCGATTATTAAGTACTTTTTCGTAGATTACGTGGATTTTAAGTTAAAACTGAAGCAGGTGAACCTATTTTTATGTTTTACATTTATGCTAAACTGTTTTAGACCGTGAGTCCTATTCATTTGTTAATATTATACAGTTTAACTATCCCAGAGTCCTCTGCAGGCACTTTTGAATGTCTTGTTGGTCAAAGTTTTGGAAAGAATTGTGTTTGTTTTATAAATACCTTGTTTAACAAAAAAATTGAGGCTGACAGATTTCCCCCAAAAATTAAGCTTACATGTAAACGAAGCCGAGTAATAAATACTAACTTTTTAACTCCCTCTCAGATTCTGGCACAGCTAAACAAGGACGTTGCCCAGTACCACAATCCCTCTACCGCTGTACACAAGGACGGAGGCCAACACTGGCTGAAGGGGGATGCCACAACGATAGAGATTGTGAGGGGAAGTTGAAGTGCTGCAAAGACAATTGTGGATTCAACGTTTGCTCGACACCGCACATTACTGTTGTAAAACACGGTAAGGTTGGCCATTTTGTCGTCAACATCTATCGTCTCCTTGCCATGTCAAAACAAGATCGGTTGATTCGTTGTAAGAAAACAGGAGTTGATCATTCATTTCAGATTCTTTTAATAAGATAAGTTGCACAATTGTCCATTCTAGATTCTTATGTGTATAACACATAAGAATCTAGCAATACATCATTTGAATTTTTTTCTGGTGAAAGGGTCCAAATATTGAGTTTATTGCACACCATTTATCTAAGTACCAAGTAACTATTTGATTTTTAAAACTGAAGTTCGTGGGAAGAAGTTCGAATACAATTAAGTCACTGCACGAGAAAGTTAAAGCGATTACAGAAAGACGAGAAATAAAACTCAAAATACTTCCAGCCAAAGATCTAGTTCGGACTGAAATATAGTTTGCCAGTGACATCATTTTTCAACCGCAAGCCAACACGATCAAATGGCTCATCCGTCATCAACACATCCAAAAGCGGATCTAGGGGGTGGAACAAGTGACTAGTCATCCCCCATTTTGAGCTTACATTAAGGAAATACAGGAAGCAAGGTCTCAGCTCACATATTTTGTTGATCAGACATTGAGTGGTCAAGCTTAGTTCATCGCCCAACCCCCCTTCCCTTTATAAAATGAAAAATCCTGGATCTGCTGTTCTGAGACTAGGGTCTAGTTGTTCAAAGCTCAATTAGTGCTAACCCTGGGTTAACTCGGTATGTTTTGTCAAGAGGAGGTCGTGGGTTCGAACCCCACCGGGGTCAGAGATTTTTTCTCTTTCTCCGTGTGGGCCCATTTCCTATTTAGAGCTAACGCTCAGTAGGTGTTATTTGGGATTATTTCAGAGCACTATAACTTACTACAACTAAAACCTAAGTATATGTTTTGTCAAGAGTTAATCCAGGATTAGCAGACAGGGTTTTTTGCCAAGCTCTTGGATGACACGTGTCTAAAAATGGCATAGTTATTATTTTTGGGTGTGTTGCATGGTAAGCGCAACAGTTGGTTAGATCTCTGACTGCCAACCAGGAGGTCCCGGGTTCAATCGCCGGCCTGGTCGAGAGTTGAACTTTGGGCGACCTTTTTTCGCCACACCGTCAAAGGACTGGCTCGTTCCCAGGCGTTTAAAAAGCCCTGGCGCGCCTCCAGACAGACGCCTGGGGACTGGAGGCAGGTCAAAGGACGTTAAGCCGTTCGTCTAGTCTCTCAACGTTGTATTGAATGACTTAAAAGAAACCACACACTTGTTGATAAGAGTAGGCTATGTTGTGGACTGTAGTCGAGGGTATTTAATATGATCCCTTGGCCGGCAATAAGAGCGACCTTTCCCTGCGTTATTGACTAAAAATAACATTTAATTTTCTGTTTGTTTGTTTGTTTATTTATTTTATTGTTTGTTTTTTCTTCTTGCCAAGACTGTCATATCAATTTCAAAATTGTCACCATCCAAAGATAAAGATTTTCCAGCCAGGTGACAGTTTGGCGTACATTTCTTTATTTCACTCGTCTACTCTTACAGAGACCTGCCCTAGACTACCTGAAGTTAAACCTTGCCCAACTAGACGTCGCACCAAGTTCTGCTACAAAGACAACTGTCGGAGGTACAGGCAAAGTCTTTGTGAAATCAGCTTTTATTTCCCTCCACGTACGTTACATCGTATACCAAAGTGATTTACTAACACATATTAATACAGATCTCAAAAATTGACCGACTAAAGTTCATTAAGGGAAGTGATTAAAACGTTCAGTGGCCGACCCAGGGGGGCTGAGGGGCCCAGGCCCCGCACCTTGTCGTTTTTGTGGATTCTTTTTTTAAAAAAGCGAACTTTGCGAGGAAAAATTAGTATTAAATGAGTGCGAAATATATCTCAAAATGCTGGAAATGAACAGTTTAGAGATGCAAAGATTCCAAAAGTTTTGGAGGAGCGTGCCTGCGCAGAACCCTTCGGCGCTCGTCAGTTGCCCCCACCCCCCCCTCCCCCCCGCCTCCTTTAAATGCCCTGAACCCGTCCAACACCTTGACTCCAAGTAAGGATTGGTTTTGGCGTTGGTTTGCTTGGAAATCCATTAGCAGTCTCCTGCCTCTCAGGGCTAGTTTGATTTGAGTAGTTCAAGGGTTTTTCTGCGTATACGTAGTGTCTTATCATTATTCAACCGCTGTGCCATTAATATCCATTGTCATAGGAAAGCCATCTTATTATATATTATAGGTGTAATAATATTTGAATAGCTAAATGTCCACGGGGACAACTGAAAACTCCAAATTGTTTCTTGTATTTAAAAAACTTCAAGTTGTATATGTTTTGAGCACCTTGAACAAAATTGAAATTTCTTTCATACGCAAACTCTCTTTGTATAATTAATATGCTAGCGACGTTCTTATCCTTTTTAGAGAAGGATAAAAAGAACTAGATGGAACTACTTTGACAAATTAAGAGTCATGAGTAAATGGCCGTTATTGTTTTTGCAAAAGAAACGGATGATTACAGTATGAAGAGAAAATATACGGCGGTTTACGGAACGTGTGACCCCCTATAGTAGAGCCCCCTAAAGGGCGTAAAAATTTAAAATAGAACAATTTTTCTTAAAAAACTAAATTTTCAGATTTTAGATTGTATTCTGCTTTGTTCCTATTTTTAAAGAATACTGAGCACTTTTAGCTTGCTTTAGACAACCACAACTTCTTAACTTCTCAGGTAGATCAGGTGGCCTGTATCTCCGTTCTGATTTATTCTTGCATTAATTTAACTACCCAATAATTAACGCTATTCAACGTTAACGGAACAACAAAGCATTTTGCTTCTTGCTTGTTTGTTTTGCTTGTTAATTATTAACTGGTTTGATTGTTCTTTGGTACCACTGAGCGTTTCCCCGATATAAGCATTTTCTCCCTTTCTCCAGTTGCTGCATCTCACCTTTTGCCTGTAATCCCTACCCGGAGGCCCTGAGTACAAGGAAACAGTGTGGACGAAGTAAGTGTTACTTTCCTTTGGGGAGGGGGGAGGTCGGGAGTGTTTACCGGATGTTTTTGGTATCGCGTTGGATGAAAGCTTAGTTTATTTAATTGAGTATTCTTAGGGGTTGAACTCCTCTTAAAATATAACGGGGTAAAACTCCTCTAAAAACAGAAAGCAGTCGATGTTTAGTTGTTGCTGACGTCTGACGGCGAGAGTCACAATAGATTCCTCTGGTTGTTGGACCGGTTGCATTCAGTACTGAGTATTTTTTAAAGTGTCACTACGATGAAAATCGGTCCTCTTCATTTTCCTTTTGCTTTGTGTTAAATCAAAGATGGGCCGCTTAACAAACAAATATGTGTAAAAAATTCAAACAAAGTAAACTTTACGTCGCGATTTTAACTTATAAAGGCGATGTATATTTTAAGTTTTTTTTATCCATAGTTAACTATTATTATTATTATTATTGTTATTATTATTATCATCATTTATATTATTATTATTGTTATTATTATAATTATTATTGTTGTTATCGTTATTGTGACACTCTACACGTCTAAACGCGAGTTTCAGTAACATTGGACTACCTGCGTCCAAGCCCAATGAAAACTTGTAACGATCGATTTCGTTTCCTTTTATCTCAGCGCTCTGTAAAGGCAAGTGTAAAGGTCAAGGGCAGGCTTGTGTGATTGACAGGCACCAGCGAGTATTGTGTGTGTGTCGTAGACACTGCCCCGCCCCTAAGAGTCGAGATGAGGCTGTGTGTGGGGATGATGACGTCACGTACAGAAGTCGCTGCCATTTGGACCGATCTAGCTGCTATCTTGGCTGGCCAATCAGCGTTGTTTACCGGGGACGGTGCAGATATGAGGGTAAGAGATGGCGAGCTCGTTAAGGGTGACGTGCGCGCTCAATAAAATGCAATGCAGTGGAATGCAATACAATACAATACATAACAATACAACACAACACAACACAACACTTTCTGTTCCTCAGAATCAGTCGAGCAATCGAGCGGCGAAGCAGAAGCTGGTTGTATATTACAGAGGAATTCAACTCGAAGACATCACGGTTGATAACTATGTCTTCTACACCGTTTCCGACTTTAAATTGTATCATACACTAAATGCATTGCTTTTTCCATGCTTGCGTGGGTGCGGGACGCCTCAGTGTACTCCTTTAGAAATAACCCTTTTGGCATAATAGTGCACTCTCGTCATGCCATTCAAATTAAGTGTCATTGTCGGATAGGACCGGGCAGGGCTCAAAGATGGGGTCGGCAGATTCTCATGAAACTTTCACCACTTTTTAGGTCTTCGATAAGATTAAGAAAGAAGACAATATCAGCTTCTGGTATTATTTTGTTCTCGAGATATGACGACCCCCTGATTTTAGCCCCCTGAGAGCCAAAAAATCGGTTAAATCTGGTGTAACTTGCCCACGGAAAAAAAGATCTTTCTCAAACTAATTCGACATGTTTGATGATTCCAGTGAAATATTTGCCCTCTTTTTAGTCTACCAACGTTTAAAAAACTACATTTTATCTGCTCGCCAATTTTTTACATGGTTCCAAAATCGACGTCTTTCACGTTTGTCAGATTTACTCGAATTACCCCCATTTTCAAGAGCCACTTTCTCAAAAGTGCGGTACTTTAAATCAAATCTAATACTATTTCGTGAAAGTCCAATCGATGGTTTTTTTAAATCAGCAGAGTTTAATTTGGTGCATATTTCTAAATTTTAGGAAAACGCCTTCAAAATTTGAAAAAATTGACAATATCGGCATGTCTTGACCCCCTCCCTCAAAACGATTTTTTGAAAAGTTTGGAAATAAGGCTTGAAACTTGGCAGGTAATTAGTGCCTGATCAGTGTATTGTTGTAGAAATAAGAAATGATCAATTAAGCATTTGCTGTTGCCATGGCAACAGTTGTAAAATTCAAAATGGCCGCCATCTTGGATTTTGTTAAAAGGAAGTAAGGTCGGCCGTTTTGTTTGAATTTTTAAAGATATTGACCGGCAAGCAAACTAAGAAAGGAAAATAAAACATTTTTGTGCTTAAAACTATGTGAACTAGGAAGAAGAAACAAACACATTGTTTCCAGTGCTTCATGGAGGATGGTTGGAGTAAGATTGAACCCCACTCCCCCCCTCCCCCCCCCAGGATTATAGTTCAAGGCTTTCTCGTTCACACTGGTATTTTGTAACATAAGCTTGCAGAGGCTCAATGAAGCCTTTTTTTCTTTTCCGATCCTTCAGCTGTATTCTGTAGCGTCTGACAGATCAGTTTCATCTCATCGAGCTTCAAACCTTTCAGTTTACCGGCAGGGTTGCCACTGTTAACTGGATGCGAAATGCAAGGACTTTTCCAGGACTATTCAGGAATGTTTCAAGCACTTTCATGGACCCTTTGTACCAAATAAAATCAACTATGTTGAAAAAACTTGCTTATTCTAAAACTAATGAACGAGTTTTACAAGATTTGTTTCTGGGGGAAAATTCAGCCTCCATTTATGTTTTCGAGCATTGTTATATCGAAGGTATAACGTCCGATTGTGACAAACAGCTCATTTTGATTATTTATTGCACTTGAAAATGAAAATTTTTGCCCATTTCAGGATTTTAAACAACCGCAACCGATATTCGAGGACTTTCCAGGGCCTGGAGTTTTTTGCCAATTCAAGGACTTTCAAGGACCGTGGCAGCCCTCAGACCGGCTGTGTCAATGCTGTGTCCAACCTTCACAGATTGGATAAGTGCTGACACATCCACAATTAGGCTGCGTCCACACTGCGTCGGGCAAATTTGAAAGTGCATCTTTATTTACACGGTTAGGCCTTCCGTCTATACTACGCCGGTAAATTTTGTCACCGAAAACGGAGCTTTTCGAAAACGACGGCTAGAGTGGATAAATCTGAAAACGCCTGCAAAATGTTCTCGTGTGGACGGAGACCTTTTCGAAAACGGAGCTTTTCGAAAACGCTGACGTCACGCACATGACATAACTTCTCAAACAACATCCACAATGAGATATCTACTGCTTTGTTTTACTCCATTTTATCAACTCTACTTGTTTTGTTCGAGTTCA
>JAOBRG010374479.1:0-11572 GCA_027574985.1 Umimayanthus nakama
TTTTACTAGAAGTTCATTTCATGTATATTTATAATCTGTGAAAATCTCAATTTCGAAGTTTTGATCCGTTCCAACATGAACGGTAACCTTAATAATGATGCAAAATGAGATATTGATAGTGGGATTGATAATTTTAAGGCATTTCCAGCAATTTGAGGATCTCAAATTTCAAAACATTTTCAAGGTAGCATGAGTTATGCATCCCTCCATGGGGTGCATACCTCATGCTACCTCATGCATGGTGGGTTGGAGCAAAACCATATGTGTTTAAGCCAGTTGCAGGTCCAATCAAGTCAGCTTGAAAAGTTCCAGTCATTTCTTGTTGTAATATGTTTTGTTTTTAAATGCGGCAAGGACAAACAAATAGTAAAACGGATCCTTTAAATTGGTAGGCGCTGGGCGCTTGTTTACTTCTTCTGGAACAAGTAAACTAAAGAAAATTAAAAGAAAGTTGGAAAGTAACTAAATGATGTTGAAATGCAAAACTGGAAATTAACCGAAATATATCATATGTTTTAATCTTTGATTTTGGATACTGCTTCATAAAATGTATAATAGTGGAAAAATTCAGTGCGAACCTAACAATAACTTCAACACGAACTCTCCGCGATGTTGTCTCTCAACTTGCGCGGGCTTCTGGGTCGTCCCCAGTCCTAAATATTGTCGTTGCTTTCCCCTACATCAAAACACTGTCCTCATTTACTTTAAATTCTAAAACGCAACAAAGTCTTTACTTTTATATTCAAACTCCTAGTTCATAGTAACGCATCCATGTAGGTTAGCGTTGTGGCCTCCCAGTTACAGGATCTTCATCCGGGGGGATAGTTCCTTAGAAAAGACTAAAGGGAATAGCCGCTTGATTGGGTAGCATTTTAACAACTGGATTGACTGTAATGGAGTTACATTTTTAGTAAAGTTACTAAAATGGGTTCGCAAATTTAGGGATTACAGAGATGAGAAAATTCTGGTAAGCAGGGTTTTGAAAAAAGAAAACTTGCGGTTAAGAAATACTTTTAATGTTTAATAGTTCGCCGCATTGAATTCCGCTCTTGAAATCACAGCTTAAACATTAACCATTAGTATTTGCTAAAAAGTAACTAGGTGTTCTGAGAACCCAGCGGCACATACAAAACAAAAATTTACCCAAGTATCCCCCTCCCCTTATACCAAATCTTCATCCATCAGATCATCATCAGCTTGAAGTAATTCCTCTTATTCTCTTGTTGGAATCTTGTAGTCACTGTTGCAAGAGATGTGACATCTTGTGGTCGCTGTTGCTGGTGACTTTTCAATTTTTTGGATTGCAAAAGCTACGTTTCACAATTTCCTAAACAGAACTACAGTTAGTTCTGACGTGCAACTCTTTTTTTAACTTGCATCTTGTCCTTCCCGCGGTATTGAACTCGGTACATTAGGCTGCTTCAACACCTAAGAGGGTCAATTCCATGGTCTGCTTAGCTTCATACATCCCCCTTTGTCGTTTTCTTGACAAACCACAGGACCAGTTCACACTTTTTATAGGCTTTGACATTTTCCAACTTGTCATAGACACTCTTTTGTGTCTGATGTGTTGATTACAAAGTATCTCTGGCTGCATTGTAAGCCTGAAGTAAACAGGGTCTGGTTTTGTCTCTAGAGCGACTCGTGCATCCAGCGGGTCACTTGGAAACGTAGTCCCTTTCCAGATTCTAGGTAGCTTGTGGTGAATCCAGCATTACTATGGGTGGCTGTATTGTATGCCAAACAGGTTGAAGACAAGTGCTGGTCCCAGTTCTTCAGGTTTTGGGACACTACCTTGGCAAACAGTGCTTTCACCCTTCTAATGCTTCTCTCTGACGCTATATCTGATTGTGGGCGGCAAGGGATAAATCTCGTTTTCAGTACCTTGCAGACAGTACCTTCAGTACCTTGCAGACGGTTTTGATAGTTTTGCTATTATGATTGGTAACTTAATCGCTGAACAGTTGCTCTGGACCACCATGACCGGGAATCCAGCCATCTACTATTGTTGGCCACTGGGGAAATAACCCTAACCATCAAGACCAAACATTATTGGCTTCCACGAGTACTTTTCGGATACTCAACAATGTCCATTGTCACTAATTCTCCACGACTGGTTACTATAATTGGTTGAAACGGAGCCTTGTTTTCTGTAACTAATTTCTTCCCTTGCTGAGATACAATACACTTGTTCCACCAATCTTCATTCTTGACTGCCATGTAAGGCTAGAAATACCTTTTATGCACCCTGTGCTTGGTCTTTGCGGCACTCAGATGCTCGGTGTCGTTATGAAACTACACAAAAACGTTCGATCTTATTCCTCTTGGAGAACTATCTAGGAAGTTCCCTTCTTTTCTTTGCATTTCCGCCGGGGGATGTTATCTGTACAAGTTGGGCAGTTCACTGAGAAATGCTCGTAACTCCTTGCCCTGCACGACTTGTAACAATGACGTTCCATTAGACAACCACGCCTTCACCACATTGATAACTGGGCACAAGTTCTGTTGACTTCTGGTAAAATTCAACGACCAGTCTTCCAAAGTTATACTCTGGATGCAACTCAAAGCATAGGGAAACGTGTTATTAGTACGGCCTGGAATTTGGTGGACTTTGCACTGGAACTCTTTGAATTTATCAACCCATCGCAACAGTCGTTCACTGTGCTCTTAGGTCCGAGCTAAGAGCCACTTTAAGGACTCGTGGCCGGTGTACAAGTCAAAATCTTGCCCTTAAAGGCGGGGCAATATGACTTTGATAGTTTGAATCACTGCTAAGTATTCCCTTTCTGTGGTCACGTAGTTGAAAATCTGTTTTACTGAGCTTTCTGCTACCAAATGACACAGGCCTCTTTTGACCATCCTTGTCTGTTGTTACAGATTAAAACCCGACCACATGATCTGATTCATTACAAGTAACTAAAAACCGGTCGTCTCGGGTTGACAATGTCAGTGTAACAAACAAAACACTACAGTTGTTTTAGTTTCCGGAATGCTTGATCACACTCTGATCTCCAGCAAAACTTGGGTTTGCTATGCAAGTCATGAATGGGGGCTGCGACTTGTGAGAATCCCTTCGCAAACCTCTCAAGACTGTATAAACTTCATCGTTCCGTTTCGTTCCTTGGGTTTTACCACTTAAGAATAATATCGAGTTTCTCTTGTTGTGGTCATATGCCATCCTGATCGATGATACGTCCCAAGAACTTTACAGACGTCTTTGCAAATTGGCAGTTCTTTCATGGCAGCTTGAATTCCGATTTTCTCACAGCAGTCAGAAGATACTCGATTCCCTTAAGATGATCTTCGAAGTTGCAGTGGAAACTTATAATATCACCTTAATTTGCTATATCACATAACTTCAGTATTGAAAACATGGAGCATATCTTCCACTACGGATTAAAAAGTGCCAGGTGCTCTTGCTAAGCCAAAAGGCATTCGACAGCACTGATACAAGCCAATAGGAGTCATAACTGCTGTCTTATCTTGGTCTTCCGGTGCCACCTTTACTTGGTGGTATCCAGAGACCATGTAATTGATGGTAAACTAAGATGCATCCGCTAACCAATCTAGCGGATCTGCGTTATTTGGTAAGGGATAGCTTGTAACCTGGTTGCCATGAATAGCTTGCAATAGTGTACGCATATTCTTAGATCGTACAGCAATCATAATAATAATTGCAATAATACTATAATAACATCATAATATTTAGTGCTCATATTGCACATTTCTTTAAAATACTTAATGCGCATTACAATATTTTAAAAAACGTCCAGCGCGAATAAACTACAGAAACATAAAACATAGATCCTAAAATATTACTGTAACTACGTAAAAATGACTGAAAAAACAATTTCTCTATTGATTGTGTTCAGAAATGTTTAGATATGTGCGAAAATGAGCAAAATGTGGTTTTAAACGAGTCTTCAGAAGAAAAGAAGAAAATAACAGCTGGCTCTGGCGCGAAAAGAAGATATTTGGTCCAAGAAGTTGCTGCTCTTTTTCCAATGGTTTTACAAACAAGATGGTAAGATTTTGCCGAGAACAGCAGATCAACAAAACACATTTTCAAATTTTCCTGCTTGTTTTAAGAAAATATAGCAATTCGGTTTTAAAAACGAAACTTATGTAAGCACATGTCAAGTATCAGAAACATTAACAATTTAATTCTTTCATGCGTGAGACTGTGGTCAGTTCAGCAGTAAAAGAAAAGGTTGTCTCACCGTATAATTAAATCATTTTTCGCCGGCGAAGCAGCAGCGGCGCGCAGAGCAAAACAAATCTTGGCTGAATGACTCTCATTGTTCTTCTTACAAGTTTGTATAAGACCAAGGCTTTAATGTATCCGGATTTTACGGTAGTTTAACCTTATTTCACAAGAAAAAGTAAAATTATGTACAGGTTATAAACCGTTCTTTTCAACCCTTGAGGGAGGGTCCAAACACTCTATGTGTGTGTAGGAAAAATACGCTTTTGCATTCCAAAGATGATCAAGTCTTAGGGAGCCTAGCACGACCACAAAGGCTGCACGATGTGCTTTTTGCAGCCGAAGGGAGATAGAGGAAACACGCCTTGTTTGAGCCCCAATTAAAAACAGTATACTGTCTATTCTCAGTCATAACGAATGGCAGGAAAAAACAAACGTGGAGAACGAGGCACCAGCTCTGCTGGGACATCTGAGTTAGTAACGAAGAAGGAAAGAACGGTAATGGCGGACCGGGAAAATCACAACTCAAAGCCAGAAGAAGTTGCTGCCGGCTCGCTAACGGAACTTATGACCTCGTTAAACAAACAATGAACTCCGAAATGCATGAACATTTCCAAAAAGAGCTAGAGTACTGCTTGAAACGGTCATTCTAATTGGTATGTAGGGGTTGGAGCAGTGATTAAGATCTCTGCCTCCCAACCCTGAGGTCCCCAATTCGATTCCCGTCCTGGTCGAGGGTTGAGTATTTGGGTGACCTCCTTTCCCACTAAAACTCACTCAGCTTTCCATCCTTCCGGGGTCGGTAAAACGAGTACCAGCATACATGGACCGCTTTGAAGCGGCTGCCACTTGCGCCAATATGTACTTCCGGTGCGCTCGGGGTAAATTGATCATTGAGAACCGCCTTTGAGCATGTCACATGGAAACGGCGCTATATAAATGTACCACTTCACTTTACGTTACACTAAACTTGCTTATAGACACCAACGCTTGCAAAAAGAAGGGCAAATTTCCTGCAGCCTATTTCTTTCTCTATAACTTTGCTTTTACAAGATAACTTGTTTTGATTTTGTAAAATTTCTCTCAATGAATTTCAGTCGTTTTGATTCTCTTTCAGTTGAATATTTAGACTTTAAACATCTATAATGTTGAATATTTAGACTTTAAACATCTATAATGTTGGTCCAACCAGTTTTCTTTTTTATTTCTAAGTTTTGTTTCAACAGTGTGAAAGTCTCTAGTTTTATTCTTGTTTCATTTTATCCCTACTTTTTTGTTCAACCAATGTTTTTTTTAATTTATTTATTTGTAGATAAGAAAAAAACCTAAAATCAAATACTAAAAGGGGATAAAAGAGAAATGAAAAAAATAAAAAAGTCTGAAATTTAGACAGACTTACTGTTCTAGAAGCTTTTATCTTTTTAGCTGTTAAAACAGCTCTAAGGCTGATACTCCATCTATGGTAATCAGTGCGAAATAGGTTGACGGACTACATACATTTACCTAAATAAATGACTTTTTCTACAGAAACACCTCAACACAAATTGCGAGTCGCTGGTTTCAAACAGATGTATACAGCTGTTTCAAAAAAGGTTGTCATACTCAGTAGTCGATACTGGAACCGAAAGGAACTTTGGGTACAGGCAAAATGAGTGATAACGCGTCAGCGAAGGTTGTTTCTATATGGCCGTTGCTTTATGATGAACCTGCACTCTATTTTCTAAAAATTAGTGCCAACAGTAACAAATTACTTGAGCTGCTTGAATCACACAGTTCCTTTCGGTTCCAGTATTACCTATTCACTGTGACAACCTTTATTGAAATAGCTGTATGTTTCATATCATCTCTCTGACAAAGACAACTAACTTGTACACATTGGCAAAACTGAGCTCAAAACCCGCCTCATTGCCAAGCCAATTGCTTATCAGCAACTTAAAAATACAACTCTAAATTTTATTTTTATTCTCAGAGTTTTCCGTTTCGGCTCAATTTTTCTAAGATTTTTGTTATCTTCAGATTTTTCCAAGAACATGCGATTTTACATAGTGAGGTATATTTCTCACACTTGCTGCCGATTACTAATTGATTGTCATATTGACTTCACATAACACTAAGCTAGCAACACACACAACATATTTGCTTAATTATTTACTCTGTGAACTGACATAAATGTACCATCTGACCTATCAACGTCGGTGAGTCACAACACACCACTAGTTGATCATTGCACAGCATTTGCCAAGTTATTTAAATGGGGCAAGAAAATTCAGTGCAACATTTTCAGCTTTTTGCGTTTTCAAAGCTTGATCAAAGACATTCCGTAAATCTTGAAATGTGCGCTTGACAAAGTTCTGCATGGTTACTGAGTTTTTTTAAAATTTCGTTATTATTTTAGAAAATTCTTCTTGGCAAAACGATTGAGAATTTTGCTGTGGCGTCACAAGAAAATACGCGTTACACGTTACAAGTGCGGTTTAGGATTCCCTGTGGTGTTTTGTTTTGCATCACAGCCAAATCCAATTTCTGATACTGGCTTTTGTGCCTAAAAGCCGAATTTTACTTTACTTGGACGTTCAGTTTGAGCAATATCACTATTAGTGTGTTTTTAAACACTTTTGGTTTCCATTTCCGTCAGATTTTCAAGGAAAAATGAAATTCACAACATTCATATTTAAATACAGCAGACACAACAATCGCACACCAATAAACAACAAACCGCTCCTGTCTGCCTTCATAATACTAACATGTAAATCAGTAGTGGTTGATGCTACACTGAACCCGAATCAAACTATACACATTCATGATGTTTCTGTACTCTTGCTTACTAAAATTCTTGTTTTTTATGGTGGTATTTTGCTTAGTTGATGTCGTACTTGCAAGATATTGCAATGACATGAAAAACTGTAAAGATTGCGTTCAAAAGAAGTCCTGGTCAGGCCACTCTTGCAGATGGTGTAAGCGAGACAACGAATGCCATGCATACGCTTCGCTACTGAACCCTTGCAAAAGAGCGGAAAATATCGTCAGCTTGGCGGACTGTGGAAGAGAATTCTCAACATACGAGCCAGACTTGTCTTACAAGATGCTGTTGTTGTCTTCTGCAGCCTATGACCCATACAACCCACAAAGCTGTTTGCAAAACGCCTTGCCAAACTCAAACTTCAAAATCAAGCGTATTGTCACAAGGAATTGTGATATTTTAGACAGCGAGTGTTTGGGCTTTGTGGCCATCTCTCACATCGATAAAGCCATCGCTTTGGTTTTCCGTGGGTCAAAAGATATAACTCAAGCTTTAGTTGTGTTGGTTGAGGGACTCGTATCGCCCAAAACATCTTTCCTTGGAGGCGAAGTTCAGACATACTGGAATAGAGGGTTTCGTGAACTCTGGCCTTGTCTGAAAGATGAAGTAGTCTCACTGTTCTCACAGTACACAGGCTACAAATTGTGGATCAGCGGCCACTCTTTGGGAGGAGCGATTGCCTCGCTAGCCAGCACATATATTGCTTACCATAACATCGCTCCTCGGAAAGACATAATTCTGTACACATTCGGAATGCCTCGCGTTGGAAACTATGACCACGCTTTTCAGCACGATAGGCTGGTTAAAAACAGTTGGAGGGTTGTAAACTATGGCGACCCCGTACCACACTTTCCAAGCTTGGCTTCCGTACTCATTATAAATGGTCCGTATCACCACGGAATTGAAGCATACTACTCTGATGTTGCCGTTAGTCCTCAGTCGCCATACAAAGAATGTCACGGGAAGCCATATAACGAAGACGCCACATGCAGTTTCACTGTTCCCCAGTTTAACTACGACATCGATCATCACAAAACATATTTCAGCATTCCCGTTGGAACGTTTTGGAAGAAAGAGTGCAAAGCAGGGAATGCAAAACGAAGACGCCAAGTATCAGTGAACACCACCAACACAAAGTTTGCATACTTAAAAGATCGCTGCACAGTGTTCCAATACAAAAATGAAACAGTCGTACAAATCCGAAAAAGTGGAGTGGCGCAAAGTAGCTCCACTTCGGCTAACTGGTTCTTTGTTATAACCACCGCAGCCTTACATGTAATGAGCACGTTTAGCTGCAAACCGCGTTAAGTTCGCTTTGTGGCCTCCATTCATAGCAAGGGATGGTTGGTCGATGTTAACTGTAGCAAACACCAAAACTTCCAGCAAAAATTAACCTATCAATGTTGTATATAAGAGCAAGACGATCAGGTTGTCTCTGGAGCTTAACGTGGTGGGAACATTTAGCTTCCTATGACACGCCGATTACAAACTTTACTTTAAAATGAGCATATATATCGTTCAGTTGTCGTCTTTAACAATTTTGGAATTGTAATTTTTAGCATTTACAAGTGCTGTGTACAAGTTCAACTACCGAACTAGGAAAAACATATGATTCTTCAAAATTTATTGATTCTCAAAAAAGGTTTGATTCTCTTTTCCAAAACTCATTTTTAATTCTTGTACCCCTGTAATAATGTCAACACGGCTTTAAATTTCCATTATTAACTAACAGTTTCAAACAGTATCCAATGGGGGTTTTTGTTTGGTGGCCATAAAACATAAATATCTGTTTACAAATCCGGTGTAGCACCATCAAGTTAAGCCTCTTTGCTTCATTTTATTTCAATAGGAGTTTACCAATACAGCTACAAGAAACGTCATTGTGACGTTTGGGGGTGGAGGTTTGGCGTTATGACGTTTCCAAATGAAAACTTCGTGGTAAATATCAATAAAGAGTTCTAAATCGTACAACAAAACAACAAACCAGTAAATATCGTATAAGTTCTCATTCTAAACTTATACCTTCTTTGCCGATCAGCAAATCGCTAACGTGCAGCACAAAGCAGTACAGTTTATCGATAAAAACGCTAGTATAGTCGTTTTATTGTTACCGTTTTAGGCTTTCTGCATAGGGCAGTCATGACCGCCGGATCGCAAACTTAAATCTTTGTTTATGAAGATGTTTTATCTGTTTTTGTAAAGTGATAGATACTTTATTAGCACATGGAAAAGCGTGAGACCAGTTCAAATTGATTCAAAAGCTGTACAGGGAGCAATGAACGTAAATAATCCGGCATGAACTCACATTGCTGGTGATAATTGAACTGTTAACGGTTGCCACAAATATACATTTCAATATGTGTGATAAACCATTCGTCAGGGAGAGTGTACATACTGTCGATTGTATTCTTCGGAAATAAGGACATCTATGAAGCAATTTTAAATCATATTTAGTGAAAATGGACAAAGAAAATAGCGAGGCATCCTTAATTATTTTCAGCGACTTCTGATTTATATGCGTTTTGCTGCCAGCATTCTCGTCACCAGAAACAGTTTCAAACAAAAAGTTCCTTGCTTGCAAAGAAATATTTTTTCGTTGTTTCTTGCTTTAAAAAGGTTAGAGCTTGGTTAAAGAAAGAAATAGGAAGATCAATTTTTTCTTATACAAGTATGCGTGTTTATAAAAAAATAAATTTAAGAAAAGAATACACTTATGCTTTCATTTTATGCAATGAATCCATGATACATTAGTGTCTCCCCCCCCCCCCCCCATACCTCCGTCACGTCATAATATGCTACAGGAGGCGCGGCTACCACAGTGCCAACTGTAAACAGATCGACACTCCATCAATAATTTAGAACGGTCCTTTTATTGCAGACTTTGCAGAATATTCTTCCTTTCAAAGGAAAAGATAGCGAAGGACAGTTGTTCTAGAGACATAGTTTAAACACAAATGGAAGTCGAGCACGGTACAGTTGCGTGATTGTTCCCGTGCAAAGCTGCAGAGAAGAGAGAAAATAGTCAAACCCGAATGTTTGTGTTTGTGACTGCATGGAGTGATGGCCAGATCTATTGACAATACGAAGATTATTGGACACCAACAAACATGTATCGTGCTTCTGATATCATTTAATTTCTTAATTTCTGGAATTCAACCGTCAGACAGACGATTTGTGAAGAAAATGTGGACTGAGCCAGTTGCGTGACAGACTACAGGATCCAATTGCAACCCCTGAAAGTGCGAAAATGTGGTAAGTTCAACCGTTGTTTTGGAGCTCGCTTTATGAGATGCGCAAAATGTTTTAACACAGTTTTGTAGAGCTGCCTTTTCTCTATCTGTTCATGGTTGTAAGCGTATTTCTTCCGAGCCACTTTTGAATAACCTGCATTTGAAATACCCTGATCGCCGCGTTTCCGTTTTTCTTGCAAAAACTGGCCTCGCAAACTGATGTGTGAGAGGGAAAAAATATTGTATTTTGCAAATTAAAGCACATCAAAACCAAGAAGGGGTTTAATCTGAGCTTCTGTTCAGATATTTTGGTTAGTGAAGGCCGCGACATGCATTTTGATTGAGTTTGAACTTAGCCGACAAAACGGTCGGTGAACAGCTGATTTTGACGATTTCGAGGTCATTCGCTTAAATTGTCAATATTTTTTATAATTTTGCGTTTTGAAACAAAAGAAGTCGGTTTTGTTTGTTCCCAATAGATGTCTAATTAACCCACAAAAAATGAGCGAAATTCATATCTGACGCCAATACGAGTTAGTCGGTTCTTAGGCGGACAGCCTCTTAACGTTTAAATACAACCTAACTATTATGCAACGGTATTTATAAAGAGCCAAGTTCTCTTTTTATCTGCACATCTAGTAACGCTTGCTGTGCCAAACTTGCCCGCTGTGACGTACTGTCTCTGTACTTCTGGCTCTGATCGCAGTGAGTGAAGTCGTACTACAGAACGAATGGCTGAGCACACGGACGATGCACGGAAGTTGTTTCCGTCCGTGACAGCAGTTCCAATATACTGGAAGAAATGCAAACGGTGGGATTAGAAATTAACGAGAGGAAGAAAAATTCGGAACTTTATGAAAAGGAATTTCCATTTGAAGGTCGTGGATTGCACTAACAGGATTGTAAATGATACGTTATAGTTGACCGTTGTTAATAAGTTTGGGACTGGTACTACTACACTGTTTCTACCCATAACAACTAAACCACATATAGTATCTGTTTGTTCTAAAACATTTTTTTTCGTATCGTTTATATGCCGCGCTGGATATTAGCCTTTCCAAATCTTTTGTTTTCGCATTTTCATTCTCTAACAAAAACAGCAGCAGATATAATTTTAGATTTACAGACAGATTTGCGAAGCTCTTTTGCCAAGCTTTAACCTATAAGTAACAATAAGCCAGAGACAGACTGCATATATTCACCTGAATAAGGAGTTTGTTGTTCTCAACGGCAAGGGTGTAGTTGGTGTATCTCTCAGGTCGAATGCTCTTGTAGTATGGAAAGTTGTTTGATAAACCTATTGTCACTACGAATCCTATAGGGAAAAATGCAAAGGAA
>JAOBRG010374490.1:0-11571 GCA_027574985.1 Umimayanthus nakama
AAAAAAAAAAAACCTCCCTCCCGACCATAAAATTTCTTAAAAAAGGACGCTAACCATTTTTTTTTTACTTGGCCTAATCATAAACTTTTTATATGGCAACACCAGTTCTGTTAATTGATGGTCGAACAGTTCTGTTACCCTATTTGTAGTTATTTTTATGAAAACAGAAAAGAAACTATTTTCATCCTACAGTGACCCCCTGTTGACCTCAATTTTCAGTGTGAATTGTTGAACTTTTAATACAATGTATTAAAAGCATCTAAATGCATACTTCAATTGGTTTTGTGTGAATGTAACCTTAGTGATTTGTTGTTTCTTGCTTTTGTTTGTTATCTAAATTATAATACCTTCATTGTTTTAATTTATTACAATTATGTCTGTTGTTTAGGTTCGGGTTCAGTATCTTAGGTAACTGGGTCCAGTAGGGGACACCCATTGGCCCCACTGTAGCTTGCTACTAGGGGAGGGGTCTAAGAATTTTTTTGGTCTGAAGTTTTGGCCAAGAGGCTTTTTTGGGTATTGTACTTTTCATCAGCTCTAATCTGCAATAAGCAAAGTGCAATTCACTACTTGAAACAGATATTCATTTATTCACTTGTAATGTAGTGATCCTAAGAAAGCAGTGATGCAATATTGTAAGTTTAACTTTTAAATGCTATACTTATTTTCCCATTTGTATGGATATATTCGTACTTGAGCCTGTTTTTTTTAATTTTTTTTGCTTGTTCTTGTCATTTTGTTTTTCTTTCTGGTTGTATTTCTGTGTCATGCACTCCGACAAATTTACAGTTTAACTTTTATATCAATGGGCTTCCCGGTTATTTAGCCCAGCGGTTATTCGGGAAGCCCACACCCATCTCATAGTATGTAATCAATATATAAACATTGTAAGTTGTAAATAGATGGAAATAAAAGTTGTTGTTGTTGGTGGTGTGGGTTTTTTTGGGTATGCTAAAAACATTCGGATTTTTTGGGGTAGACAAATTCTGAAGTTGGGATGCTTTTGGTTTGAAATTTATACCTCTGCCCCCCCCCCTACCCCACCATTAAAATATCTCAGTAGGGCCCCTGTGAGGTTACACCAGCTTTTCCTTTTGTTTGTTGTCCAATACCCATATTTTTAAATAAGATATGTATAAGTTAATGAAATAATAAACAAAAAAACATTATATCAAGTTATAATTCTTTTAATTTAAGGTAAAAGTCAGGGAAAAGACTCATCCTCCAACAGCTGTACAGGTGCCAACAAACAAAGCTGTTCTCGCCAGTTGACCACAGGCAGCCCAAGTGTTAGTGGAAGTGGTGGCAGCGATGGTGAGGATGGTGATGACAGAGACAGAAAGCCAAAGCCACTGGGTACCTGTAGCAAAGATGTTTGTCTGAACCTGGAGGAGGAAGAAGAGAGCGAGTCAGAACAAACTGAGGTTGATGTCACCGTGGAAAACCTGTTCATTACTGATGAAGATGAGCTTGATGTCGCAGCTTGTTTGAATGATACCTGCCAGAATGTGGCAACTGAGGTCAGCCCTGAATGTTCTGATGCAGCATCCTGTCAGAATAACCCCATAACACTAGAGAATACTTTGACAAGGCCATCAGATGAAAACCGAGATGAACCAGGATTAGCTCAGAGAGCCACTGCTGGAGAGCCACTGCATGATCAGGTACAGGGAACGCTATAAACTTATTTTTAATCAAACATGATTAAATCTGCAAAATGCAACCACATAGTAGTTGATACAGATAAAATACATACCTACCAAATACATATAATACTTAAACACATATATGTACATGAGCTTGGGTTTTTATAGCTGTTCCAGGGGGGGGGAGATGGGGGTAAAGGAGAGAGAGGAGAAATACACCTATACAGTACCAGGAGACAGATACTGTATTAAACTGGAATGAAAAATCAGTTGTTAGTTGAGTGAACAGCTCCTATAAAATTTTATAAACAGTCCTATTAAAAATGATGAAATTAAAGGTAAGAGATGTCTTCTTAATATTATTTTATACTAAAACTTTAACTCCTCAACATGAGGAGTTAAAGTTTTAGTATAAAATGACATTCAAGTCAATAATCAAAATGAACAGGATTCAGAACATAGCAAGTCTAATTAATGTAACTGCATGGAACAATTTTCATATGACCATAGCTCAAGAAAGAGGTGGCTTACATGTATAGCCAGATAAAGTTTGTCTAACTCAAACCTTTTTTTTATGACTGGGTACAGAAAAAATCAAACTATGTGACATTCTTTTGATTAGCAGTCACCATGTAGTTTATGGTAATGTCAATTGTGGGTTTTGCATTGAAGAAGAAAACACTGAACATTGTCTTGCTGAGATGTATTCTTGGCAGGCTTCTTTCAAATATTATATACTAAGCTCACTGACATTATTTTCTACCTCAGAGCACTTTGGAAGAGGACAAGGCTGTTGAGTTGAGTGCAGGTCTGAAGTCTGCATTTCAGTGCAGACGAAACTTGTGCAGCGATGCTGCGTGGGCTGTCTGTGAAGACAAACAATGCCAAGACCTCAGCCTAATGATTATGCACAGCAGCATGTGTGAGTTGAGGAGGTTAGGCAACTGTCAGATATGCACTAGGTATTCACAGCTTCTGTATTGCCATGCCAGCAAGTGTGGTGATGCAGATTGTACAGTGAGTAGGTGTGACTACATCAAGATGCACATTGCAGAGTTACAAGCATTGCCAGATGGACAATGGAGCCGTAAACTGGATCAAGTGTTTTTCGGCTCTTTGCCCCCGCTGTCACCATCTTCGCCTACTACCCCTGTTGATATCAGTAATCTATTTCTTGATGCCTGCACTGCAATTAGTGGCATTGAAGCTTTGCAAGATGCCCAAAGGTACTTATTTTCAGCACAAAGAAACAAGATCACAAGAATGTGTCCTGGCTTTGAGAACACCTCTCACCATTACCCAGGAATGCAACATGACCAGTTGCTGTCTGATCTGCCGATGGAAAACGAAAACAGGCAAATGTCCAGTTCTAAAGTTGGAAGCAGTAACTACTTGCATGATGTTTGTGCTGAGCCTAATGTGGAGGATGAATTGAGCGGCTGCCATGTTGACCGACCACCAGACTTGCCCCTCTCTAAACTTGCACATAGCACATGTAGTTCATCAGTTGATACTGGTGTTGAACATAAAGTAGGATTCACAGTGAATAGTAAAATCAACCACAGCAGTTGTCTTATTCCTCTTATAGAGGACAGTAGTAACACTAACAATTACACCAATAGAAATCAGTCCATAGATCTGCTGCACAGGAGCTCTGATTCTTCAGAGAAAAAGAGTGCTGCTGTACAGCAAAGACCAGGAATACAGGGAAGTCCACTAGGACATACAGCTTTTTCAAAACCACACTGGGAGGCAGAGCCTGTACCTTTGTCAAATCATTATTCAAGTTCGTTTTCTGTGAAACAGCCAGTTGCAGTGAAAGAGATAACTGTCCAAAGCTCTGAAAAGCTGGAATATGCCGTGCCAGTGGGGCTGGCTTATCAAACAGCAGACCATGCGCAGCCCAAATCCAGTGTCAAGGCCACTCAGTTTCATTCCGTTCAGCTGCATACTCAAGGGATTGTGCACAGACAGAACAACCATGGAGCTGATGAGATATTATGGCCCCTTGATCAAGTGAGTGTGGCCTTAACTATTTTATCTTTCTAGAATAGTGATGCCCCATGGGAAAGGGGGCTGGTTTGGACAAAGGGGTATTGATAATAGTGTAAGATGACCTCTGGAAGTTGATTTTGACATGATAAGATATGGTAAATAGATACCTTTTTATCATTTTTGACTCCTGAAGACAAGGTTTTTCAACAAAAAATGTATATAAAAATGCTAATTTGAATCTACATGTCATTGAGTTTGTCCTGTGATGTTCAAACACACCCAAAAAAAAATATTTTATGCTGTAGTGTTGAAAAACAACCAGCAAATATTTTTGACCGTACATGTAAAAACAGCTTGTAAAATTAGGCATATTTTCTGAACGCTATTTTGAACTTTAGGTTTGCCGCTTACTATGCAAGATGACAGGAATTCATTTGTTATAGCATGCCCAACTGTATAAAGCAGCATTTACTTGTAGCATATTGTTTAAGTTCCTTTACAATAATGTAGTTATACACATTTGATTTGTACATTACTCACAGAATTTGTCAGATATTGATGGTCAGAGTTGAAATTAATGTGATTTTTTACACTGAAGGACCATCTTAGCGTGGTAGATGGCCACTATGATGAAAAAGTGCATTGGTCCAGCTCAAAGGATTGGTTTCTTGGAGGAGGTACGAACGGTCGCTGCTACATTGGTATTGATCACAGGACTGGACTGAACTTTGCCATTAAGAGGGTAAGTGTATGTTATGCAGACAGAATGTTTTGTTATTGTTCAGTATTATTTTTCTCAGTTGTTACAGTAACTAATGAAATACCTTTTTTGTTTATTTTGTGAGAGGGGCTCAATTCAAGACAGTGTAGAGAAACCATAACGATAACTTAGGTGGTTCAAGAAAAGCTACTTGCATGTGTACATGACTAGTAACAAAAAAAATCAGCTGTGTATCATACAAAAAACTAAAAACCTATGATCAGTTCAATTTGATCTTTGAGGATTTGTAGTCAGTTGCTTAGAATTCAGGCTACCAAGACACACACCTTGAGCAGGTGTCACATACCTCAGCAATTTTTCACACACTCACACGCCTGAATGTTCAATTCACTTACCTCAGACCTACAGTTTTGTTCCTTTTCTTTTGTTTCTGAACAATTAATAAAATATATTGTTCGAAAAATATAAATATTGCCAGTTGCAAATCAGAATTTGTGTTTTGTGACTGTATGAAGTAAGTGTGCCCAGTTTTATTGCATAGCTTATGAAGCTGATCCTGTTTGTTCTTAATGAGGCCACAGTCTGGATGGTGCCTGCTTTCATTTGGCTCCAAATTTGGCCACTTTGTACCCAGGAAATAGCCTGTCCTTGGAGTTAAATTTTGAAGTTTCCTAAAGAGCATTTCCCTGTACCCCAGGGGATCCAGGAGGGGTGTGGCCTCCTTTATTGTTTTTTTTTGGTTGCAAAAATGAAGTTTATCAGCAAAAATTAGTATTAAATGATCTTAAATTTTGTCTCAAAATGCTGGAAATGTCCTTTCTAGAGACACAAACTTTCCAAAATCTGTGGGTTAATCTCTGCCCCTGTTGGCAAATCAGGTAAATATATAAATAAAATAACAAATAAAATTTGGGGGGAGCATGCCCCCAGATCCCCCTTTTAAGTGTCCTGGATCCACCCCTTGACACACTATGAATATCATTGCCCAGCAATTCTTCAACCTTTGCATCTCTGATAATTGTTTTTGACCCAAAAGGAAAGAGAATCTACAGAAGTATTTTGAAAATTCTCAGAAGCATTCATTTAAGAAAATCTAATTAACATTATTGTTAATATGCAAGAATGCTGAGCACTTCAATGATTAACTGTTTGGTAAGCTAGCCAGCATGATTACATGATTGTGCAGATATTCCCTGTTTAAAACTGCTCACTGATTTAAAGATGAGATGCCACTAAATATAAAAAAAATTATCGCTTAAATTGGTTGTTGCAGATCCCAGTTGAAAAGTTTGAAATGTCAGAGCTTGACATCTGGGGCAAGCTTACTGGTGGCCCAAACATTCTGGAACTTTATGGAGCTATTCGCAAGGGAAAGAATGTGATTATCTTCATGGAGTACATGGAAGGTTTGTAGACAATGTATAATTTTTAAATTTATTATATGAAATCATTCCCCAAAGTGGAGGCGAAATGGTGGAATACAGTACGTGTACATATTCTACCAAGCCATGAAGTGGCAAGCTCAATTTTCTTAGCTAGGCTCCATCACTGTGGGTAAAAATTGTTTAAGTATAAACCAAACAAGTGAATTTCACTTTGATAATTTATGTTTTTTTCATCTGAATAATTATAAAGGTTAAAAACATCTGACATCTGGACATGTATGTCCTAATCCTGTATGAATGCTAAAAAGTGAATATGGATATAAGTATTTAGATTTTTACCAATCAGAGCTTATGAAAAGTGATAATAACTTATTGGGGTTATAATAAATATTTTGTCTACGTGTGTGGCTGCAGTATGTAAATATTAATGTACATACTGTATCTTGAGTACATGGAGATGTTTGAAATGGAAGACATGTGATTATCTTTATTGAATTTATTGAAGTAGTGTATATGTGTACATGTATAGCTACAGCACTGTATATCTGGATGTATATGAATATTAAGTATAGGTACGTGTTTATGCATCTGTATCTGTGTGTGTATGTGTCATGCACCACAACAGTTCAGCTTTCATGTTCAGGCACAGACACAGGTATGTGTTTAGGTGTAACAGTATCTACATGTATTGCTTGGAAACTGTGCAAGGGAGCAAATTGAAACTTGAAGGTTCTCAATCAGTTATCTGTGGTTAATGCCTCACATAATTTGACATAGATTAGGCTGCCATTTGGGGTCTTATTTGACTCAAAATTAGAGTAATCGGTGAGAATAAACTTTAACTAACAACAATTACCACAATTTCACAGACAAATTTGAATGTCTTCTTGGCCGTAATTAACAGTGCCATAATATCACTCTTTATGTTGTGATGTGATAGGAAAGGAAATGCTGCTTTATTGAAATTTTTGATATTGAAGCTTTCCAAAACTCCTCTGCCCACAGGTGGCTCGGTGGAAGATGTGTTTGCTGACCAGGAGGATATTGGATATGGTGGCTCCGAATCCAGTTCTGATGATCTGGCACAAAGAAGCCGATTTCCACAAGAGCAGGCAATGAGTATCATGCGAGAGGTGATAGAAGGGGTGCAATTCATGCATTCCCTGGGAATAGTGCATCGCGATCTCAAGGGTAAGTCTTGTGAGGTGTTGTTCATGTGTGAAACCCACAATAAAATGTTATAATGGCTATTTGTATATGTATAGTGTTATTCATCCCAGTCATACAGAATGACCATTCATGTAGCTAAAAGTTATTGGTATTGGTTATTTCTCAAAATTCCAGAGTCAAGGGTTTCTTATAAATTTTTGAAAACTTCAATGTTCGAAATAGAGGAAAGTATTTCAGTGTGCTGTGAATTGATCTGTGTACGGTACATGAGAATTCAAAATTACAGCCATAAAATTTGCCTTAGTTAGTAGGCTGTTTTCCGAGCCCAAAAGTTTTGCTGGCTGCTTTTAAACAGTTAAGTACATAATTATAAATTATACTATTCTGTGGTTATGTGTCAGACAATTTTGATGTACGATTTATCAGATGCATGTTTTTTTTAGTGACTGTTCTCTGTGCATGTTGAGAAAATCAGACTCAACCTTACTGTGCTGATAAGGCAAAAAAAGTGATATTCAGATGTGAAAATTGACTAAGTGACTAAGTGGAAATAACAATTTTGCAATTTAAACTATTTGTAGAAGTAAAAATCACTTGCAAGGCACTTATGCTACCAGCTATTGCCGGCAACCAGTGGCTATATTGAACCCAGTACACATTAAGTATTGTGTAATCATTTGTATATTTAACAAGTCCTTTATGATTTAGTATTACTATTCTATCCAGTTTCTTGGAGCACTTTTCAGTAATCTGGCCAGACTTTCATACTGTAGTTAATCCTAGATACAATGTATACATGGTTTGCAGGTGGAAACATTCTTTTTGATGCAACCGGACAAAAAGTGAGGATTGCAGACTTTGGGGAAGCAATTCAGCTGGATGAAAGAGAATCCCAACAGGACAATGCCCCTCGTGGAACGGAAGCATTCATGGCTCCAGAGGTATAGACAAAGGGAAATTGTATTTGATCTTGCTACCATTCATTAATAACATTATTCTGTTGATTGTTTTGAAACAGTTATTGTTTTAGGCACCAGCCAGAAGAGACTCATAATTTTAAAACAAATATTTTAATGTAGCATTGACATTGTCAATATTTTGTCAATGTTCACTGCAGGTCTGTAGGAGTGAAAGTCACAGCTTCAGTGCCGACATCTGGAGTCTAATGTGCACACTATACCAAATGGTGGTGGGGCAGCCACCATGGATGGAATTCAGGCATGGATCCATTCTTTTTCAGGTAAGTGTAACCCGGGTGACTTGGAACTCGGTTTTAGTTTGTTACAGAGTCCAATAGGTCCGTACGAGTGAAGAACTTTTATGTTTGTGTTAAACAAACAAAAGATTGTAAAAGACGAGAGCAACTAAAAACACGAATTTTGCTGAAGATCTCGAGTGGACTTTGCCGTAACCATGGAAGTGAGAGTGATAAAACAAACTCATCTACTGTGTCAAAAGGCTTTTAAAAGGCTTGTTCAGGTCTGAAGTCCCCTAAAATTGCCACATTGAAATTTTTAGTAGCTACATGTACACTTTAAAACATATAAAATTATTTTTATTACATACTGCAACTTCATTACTTTCGGATACCAAACTTTCTATGTACCTGATAAAGGTAAAGAAACCAGCATGACACAGCTGAAATTTTTGGAAAGTCATGGTTTCATTATTGTGTAATAGTTCAGTAATCTTCTCTCACAATTTGTAAAGCATTGTTTTGAGGCCGCTTTTGATGACACCTTAATTTACAATAGCAACTTGGTGTACCCATGGAATTTCTATCCCTCCACCTTGAACCCAGATTCCCTTAAGCACCCCTCTTGATTGTACAGTGACTTTAATTTGGCACTAAGAATTATAATTGATCCCTCCTTTAAGTGGGTGGCACAGTACAGCATCCAGTGCATCAGAAATAGGTTCAGTTGTGGAGTAATTTAGAGCAGTTTTACTTACATTAAAGCAGGAGTTGTTAGTTTTGGGTGGTTGTTACCTCAGGGGGGAGGGGGGTCTTTACTTTTGGGTTTCCATTATTAGCTGCTTCTGAAACTAGTTGTAACTTTTTGGAGGTTGTTACTATCAGGGGGAGTGGCTACTTTTGGAATTCTACAGTAGCTAAAATCTGAAAAAATAAATCTTTCCGTAGATCGCAATGGCTACAAGTCCTCCAGAGCTCCCACCATGCAGTGCTGTGGTTCAGGATTTTTTTGAACAAGGGTTCAAACTAAAGGCCGATGAAAGAGCAACTGCGGTGGCTCTGTTGAAACACCCAGCTCTGGAACTTGGTGCTGGTAAGTTGTCCTTCGACAGCAACACACTTGGCTATAACTTTGAAGAAGCATCACTTGCTTACAGTGCATGTAGTTGGTACTATACATTTTTAAAATGTACTGTCAACTATTTTCAATATCAATAGCAATTTAACATAAAGTTAATTACTTTTACATCCGAAATCTGGCTATGAAGTTTAGCAATTATTATAATGCTTGTATGTAATATGAAAATACATGCACAATAGTGGCGTAATTGTAAGCAATCTCTTGTTTCTTTAGCTGTTGTTGGAGGCACTTCGGTTGGAAGTTCTGATAGTTTGGGCTATAATACAGAACAAGAACTAGATGATTTGATCAGTTCTGATGTGGAACGTTTCTATGGCGAAACTCCAAGTGATGGTGAGTAGAGTTTGATTGTTTATTTATTCTGACAGAAATTATTTCAATCAAAGTTATCTGGTTTTGGCTGATGTTAATCATTTTGCATCAGTTTTGCAATTGAAAATATTGAACCAGTATAACTACTTACCAGAGCAGAAGCCGTTCATATTAGTTCATGAAATTTTTATAGATTGAAGTGTTTTGTGTGTTGTTCGAGTTTCAATCTACTTTTCTTTCATTTTACAAACAAGTAAAAAACAAACAAACAAACAGCAAAGCTCGGTTGTGTCACCAATTCATTCTGCAAGTCAGCATCTTAGGTAACTGAGTTGTAGCTACATGTAGTTCTTAGGCAGAAGAGGCAAGTGCCTCGTCCAAAAATACACTATATGCCTTCTTTTGAAAAAATACTGAAATTCTCGGATTGCGAACCCCCTAGAAGACCTTCTTTTCTGCTTGTGCTTAGAAACAAGAAGGCCTGAACCTTCTTTTCCAATTAGTTTGAAGCAAGTTTTGACAAGGTTTCAAAAACACTGTACATAGGCTTATTTTTGTTTCTGACATCTGAGACTTGAGCCTCACTGGAAATTGGGCCCCTACTACTACAGTAGATGTGGCTAAAGCTAAAATATAGTCAAAACAGAAAATATACAAATATACTCGTAATTCCTGTTGCAAATTTAGTTCGGTAAATACACATCCTTAAAATGATGCAATGCATTGGGCACACTTGCTGAATCGCTTTTATTTGTAAACAAAAAAACTGTTGCTCTTACATGTTGCAGATGAGGAATTCCTCCAGAGTAGAAATGACAGCAGCATCTCGACAACTGAATGCATGGCTTTGGCTTCCAATCTGCTGAGAAATGAGAATGAAACAGGGCAAGAAATGCTAAGTATGGGTGATCTTCCGAGTTTCACAGGGAGTGAAGGAAGTGTTTCATCTTCAGAGGCCATGGCACTTGTGCACGAAATCCTTCAAGGTGACCAGAGGGTTCACAGTAACTCCGCACTCTCCCTGGAAGACGAACTAAATCCACAGAGTTCTGGTAAGTTTTTGTACTTTGACAAAGGCTATCTGTTGTGTTACATAGTACCTTGAGGGTGCAAAGATAGTTCAAGATTTGCGAAATTTGTGGAACTAGCATAGGGAACATTGGTAACTCAAGCTAAGGCTGTGTCCTAAAAGTATGTTTTGTTCTAGTAGTGTATTTAACCCAAGAATTCAGTGCTCGTAGGAAAAGTTATGGCACATCATCGAATCTTTAAATACTTTTCCAGCCTGAAAAAATTCTGTAGATTTTAAGGAGAATGACTTTTGGTGGTGGAGAGTCATTGCTTTCCAAGTTTTCTACCTTTTCCAACCAGAAATTCCAAAAACAAAAAAGGAAGTTCTGGTTGGAAACAAGAAAGGAAGGAGAAAAAGATAGTCAGACCACCATGGAATAGTCTTGGATTTTGTGTGAATCATGTTCATATTTCTTGGTCAAAGAAGCAGTGTCTGTGATTGCGTCGGTAAAGTTCTCAAGGAAAAGGAAACGCGATAATTGTTGGCGGAAGTGTTTTTGCTACTGCGTAATCTATACCAGAGTTGTTTGCGCAGTGATCTTAGCTGTCAAATAATCATTCCAGTTGCGAACACTGTAAACCTGCCTCCGCTGAATGGAGTCTGCAAACCTGAATACCTGCCAACTCTTTCCGATTTTTTTGATTTTCAAAACCTCCAAAAATCTGGACATCACAATTGTCTAGAACTTGAGCCTGTAAATATTCCTCGTTTTAAAGTAGTTTTTAAGACATAAAACAGTATTTTTCAAGGTCTTTTTCTGCAAATTCAAGAAAATGCCCTTTATAAAATTGATCCGAATGGCTCGTGGATTTCGGTGCAGAGATCAGTGCACGATCGATCTGCTTCGATCTTGCTTTTTCCTAAGTTTTCAGGAGCCTTTGGGGTCTAATAAAAAAAAAATTTCTGCGGTGGGGGGGGGGGGGGGTGGGGGGTT
>JAOBRG010374501.1:0-11571 GCA_027574985.1 Umimayanthus nakama
GGCTCGCAAAATACGGCCTGACTCGTAAAAATAAATCCCCATATAAAACAGAAAACCGTTTAATAAGTTATATATATCAAAATTTAAGGGACAGCGCAAAAAAATAGAAGGGTAGAGTGTGAGTGGGCGTTGTCCCTGTTTTGGCCAATCAAATATACCTATTTCAAACGTGTGTTTTTCAAATACATTGTCCGCGTGATTTATTTCGTTCACAGCTGTAATTAATTTAAACCACAAGGCGTTATCTCATACATTTGCTGTAATTTGTAGCAGCTGATTTCAGTTTGTCTAAAGTGATCAAAGAATATCCTTCATACATGTAGGTATTTTAAGTTCTATTCTATGCACTCAAAATACGAAACAAAGAAGGCCAGGTTTTTAAAGTTCACCTATTATACGCCTTTTTGTGTTGTCTTGAGTTTTCGCTTGTTTCTGAGAAAGAGACGAGCTCAAATTTATTTACATATTTTGCTGCAAAACCGAAGCCAGACAGGTTTCCTTCTTTGGAGGCCAAAGCCAGGCACGTTTCCTTATTTGGACTAGTGCCCTGCAAACGCATGAAAAACAGTGCGGAACTCTATGTTCTACCCTTTTATTTTTTGTGGTTTCGCCCAAATTTTGGTATGACGTAATCATTAAACTGGGCCGTTGACTTATGGAATTGACCTAGCTTGCGCGGCCACAAATGGAAGAATGGGAGCGGGGCTACATTTGAAAACAAAACAAAGAGGCAGCAGTCCAAGCTTGTAGGTAGGGTTTAAAACCGCTGGTTTATATGGGAAATAAGATATTCGCGAATACAGACACACATCGACAAAAATTTTTAAAAAAGATATTTTAACTAAACTTCTAATACTGGCGTAACCAGCGTTTCCCACCGCCATTGCCTTAATTTATGTTACGAAATAAACTGATAGCTTAAAATATAAATCATACAACGCAGTCGTAGTCAAACACCGAGTATTATACCAAACCACGCGTTGTTGTGGCCTTCTCGCTGCGGTTGTTCAAGGCCCGATTAGCACTAATCACTGTTTAGCGCAATAGGCCTTGAGAGTTAATCCAGGATTACTACTTAATCGGACTTTGAACAACCGGGCCCTTGAGTTTAGATACATATGCAGGTGCTGCAAAAATTTAAAAATTTTGGAGAGCGTTAGTTTTTCGTGTTTAGCAAGGAAAACTTACGGTTGAAGCAGGAGGTCTTGTTCACGTCATCTTGTAGTACGTAGCTCGTAGCTGGCCCGAATCCTGGTTTACAATTGCATTTGTACCCACCGGGCTCGTTCATACAGTTAGTTGTATCCGTATCACAGTTATGTGAGTCCTTCATGCACTCGTCCACATCTGAAATGATGGTTTTAAAAGCCTCCCTTATAAACTTTGGTTGCTTTTCATTTGACATTTTAGTTCATTAGCATACGTGTCTCTGTTTCTTAATGATGACAGGGCTGTGAAAGATAAGTTTTGTTTGAAAAATATTCGTTTTAATATAATAGATGCGCTTTTTGTGACACGTGTCTAAAAACTCTAATTTTTACAGTAAATGTCTGGCTAGTTAATGATTTTGCCACCCAGCTATTTTGTATATTTAGGAAAGCCAATATACTTCCTAAAACTGAAAGTAAAAAGCATTAATTTTTGTTGATTTAATTAAGTTTGAAAACCTTTTTCAGGTTGTGAGTTCAGTTTTCGCCAGCAGATATTTTTCCAAATAAAAGAGTCTGCCAATTAATAAGGCAAAAGTAAACAACGACATCAGGAAAGATTCGCCAATTGACAACGTCTGCAACGGTTTGATATTTTCTGTATGTGACACTGTATAGCATTCGACTTGTTTTAGCCAATGCGACCTTGTCAATGTTTGTACTTGGGTTGTAAGGTTACCGTTCACCTTGAGCGGTGTTTTCAGTTTTCCGTACGTAACTCCGTTAATACGCATCGGATACCCGCAAACTTATACATCAATGGAAAGCTTATGAAATTACCTAAGTGATAGTGAAAACATTGTTTAAAAGTTTTGGTTTATAAATGAATGCAAGCATTATAATTCAAACTGTTTATTTCACTTCTAGACGTCAATGCGGCTGTCAGTTTCAACTTCAACCATTTTTAGTTTGTCTATGAGGTTCAGCACAATTTTTACTCTTATTCCTTCCTGGCGATTTTTAATTGAATGCTGGTTAATTTTCTACGGGTATTTGATGAAAATTCTTTATTTGCAGCATACAAAACTGCCCTGATTGAGTCATAAAAAATGGTTGGAGTGGAATTTCAAAATTCGCCAAGATGGTGTTCATCTTCAGCTATTGTTGTATAAACTTGCCAAATTTGACGGCATGAGGTTAAAAATTGGGGGAGCCTTGATCCTTTGAGTTGTCACAGTTTAAGCCAAAACATGTCTCGAGAAATTCCCTCCTAAAGTACGCCGCACGTCATACAATTTCACTTCCGGTAAAAACTATCGTTCGTCATATCTCGCAAACTATAAGACGTATTGAAAAACATTTTTTCCTACTAGAAGCTCATATAACTTATTTTTATTTTCTGTAAAAATCTTAAATTCGAAATTTTGAACCGTTCCAGCGTGAACGGTAGCCTTTATAATAAGTATTTGTTTACTAACCATCACACATGCCGTCGCTGTTGGCCGTGTATCCATCACCACAGTGGCACTTGTACCCACCAAGCTCCGCGGCTAGGTCTTCGCACAACGTCTTCCCTGGCTCGGTGCACACTGGCGAAGCACGTTTGCACTCATCTTCCTCTGGAAATTTGAGACCCACAAAAAAATTTCAGGGAATGGTTCGTTAGGCATCCCCTGAGAGCACAATTACCGTTACATTTCTACATAGTTAGGATGTTAAAGGCATAACTGCTAGTAGTTTTAGGAAATATAAAAAACATCAATAGGATGTTTATTGAATCCTTTTGTAGAAACAAGTATTATATTTGGCATTTTAAAGCATAAGCATTTTAAATTGATAAACCACATAATTATTATCGGAAAATAAGTAATATACATTTGTAGATATAAAAAAATTGCACCTAATTTTCAGCTTTTCTTATCAAATATTCAAAGAATATCATAAATTGAGTTCAACATAGCACGAAGGAGAGGAGCTTTAGCTTTAGACAACTACTACATGAAATGGAATAACATTGTAAATTGGCTGCAAGGTTGAGTGTAAAATCAATACTATTACAGTTGTAAATCTTCATTTCACTACTTTCAGTTCCTCTTTTTCCCCTTCCCTTTTTTCTTTTTTTATTACACACCGATATTTGATTTATTAATTATCACTATTGTTTGTATAACTATTAAAAAAAAAATAAATAAATAGGATGTCCTAAAGGAGCGGCACTTAGCCCTCCTCCCTCTTGTTAAGGATGCTCTCCCCTATATCTAGTACAGATGGAAAGTGTTACAAGCTATTCTTTTCCATCTGTACTAATTATATCTGCTTTAGTTTTTCATGATATTTCAATCAATTAGTAATTGCCCAGTTAGACAGTGAATGGATTTGGAGTATTTCTTTTTTTAAAAAAAAACAATTAAAAATGCTCTAAGAGTGAAAAATGCTTCGTGTCTCAAAAAAGCGCGCTTACCAGCATGCATAAATGCTAAAAAGTAAACAGCAGTCCATATTTACTATTCTTGTCCAATCAGAGTGTATTTTAAATTCTGTCTGGTTACTTGGCAAATACTTATCAAGATTATTATCTTCTTCATGCTTTTAAAATACATTCACTACTTAATACTGTAACGGTCTGTCGACGTGTGAAAAAAGCGAACGTTTGACTTTATTAAACTTTATTATCTTCGTGCTTTTCTGATTTTTCGGAGAGGAATTTATTACTTCATTCATACAAAAACGGACTAGTGACAACTTGAACCACAATCTCGCTTACCGACGCACTTCTCACGTGGAATGCTGGAGTTCGCACGGTATTCTGGGTTGGGCTGGCTGTGATATCCAGTGTTGCACACGCAGGAGACACCTCCGACGGAATTCTGACATTTTCCTCCTTCAAGAAACAGGCAGCGGTCTGGTTCCACCTTACATTCGTCAATATCTAGCAAAGACAGGTTGTCAATAATCCAATGTTAATTTAATTTGTGTAAGCAATTTCTTTATCTTTACTTTTAATTACATGTACAGTGTTTTTATTGGTCCGTTTATGGTTTCGTATGATTCTGCATTTTTGTTTCAAAATAGGGTATATAAAATTGGTTTCGTCAAGCCTGTAATGGGCGCATCCCACGCAAAACCATAGGTAATAACTCCAACGGAAATTGCACTCCCCATGGGTAAGGGAAGGACATAGTTTCGTGAGGACGAGGTACCGTGTAGGCCCGATTCTTCTGCTCTGTCTGTGTGCTTTAACACTCATGATCCAAGCGCAAAATAATAATACCAATCATCCGTAGATTATATTCAGTGTTGAGGCAGAGTAGTTCTTGATCTATTTGTTGTAGTCTTCAGTGCCTCCAACAAGCTCTGCTGAGTACTATACGATTATGCAGCCAAAAGTAGCTCCGCTGAGGTTGGTACGGGAATTTTGAATGCTTACCAACGCATTTCTTAGAGACGGGGTCGACTTGGTAACCGGGTCCTACGTGACAGTGGCATTGGTAACCTCCCACCTTTTCCTCACAGTCTGCTTCATCGCCGCACAATCCTTTGTGTGTCTTACACTGATCGTAATCTGTGGGACAATAGGTACCGTGAATTAGAATGGTTGCTCTGTCAGCAGTCATTGATTGATATAGTTTCTCTGGGGACTAGCCAGAGAATGATATGGCCGCCCTGTGGACTATAGCCTATCTATAATCTGGTTGCAACAGAATGATCTAACATCTCCGAAACAAATCCAAAGAACAGGGTTACCACGTGCACTGTTAACTAGACTTGAAATTCAAGGACTTTTCCAGGACTTTCCAGGAACTTTTCGAACCATTTTAAGGACCTTTTGTGCCAAACAAAACAAACTGTCATAAATAATTTTCTTATTTAAAAGTCAATTCAGTAATGTGCTTTACAAGATTTGCTTCTTATGTTTTCAAACGTTGTTATACCAAATGTATAACGTCCGATTATGACAATTTTGATTATTTTTTGCCATTTAAGGTGAAAAAATTTGCTCATCCCAGGATTTTCAAGGACAGCAACCTAAATTCAAGGACTTTCCAGAGCATGGAATTTTCCTCTGCCAATTCCAGGACTTTCTAGGAATTTTAAGGACCGTGGCAACCCTGAAAGAATGATCTTGGTTAATCTGTGCATTGGCCATACAACGATGTGGTCACTCTACGGATTGGCCATAGAATGATTTAAAATCCTTATGGCGTGGTCATAGAAAGATCTGGTTAATCTGTGAATTTGCCATAGATTGATCTTGTTCTGCCTTGAGGATTTACCAAAAAGTGACATAGTTAGTCTTTTGCGCGTATATTTAAAACCCACCTATATGAATCTGGATTTTTTCAGTTAGCCTAAAAATGTTCTTATACATAAATGGCATTTAAAGTGACCCTAAGCTTCCAAGGTTCTTAAAAAAGTTCTTAAATTTTCATATAAATTTCAATTAAATATAATATAATATAATATACTATTATTATAGATATAATCTCAAACGACAAAACACCTATGCTATCCCGGAGGGAGGGTGGGGCAAGCAGGGGTGGTGAATACGACTTTCGGCCAAGAGTTTTGTCAAACACAAACACCCAGACAACATGTTTTGTCAAAGTTTACTAAAAAATGGAATTAAATCATACTGAGCAGATGCTGGTCTCTATTCAACAGATTTTATATACACTCTTTTATGGCAACTCCACTGATAAGAACTTAGCTTAAATTTTTAGCCTGAATAGGTTTTATTATGTGAAAGGGGCTTAAATTGAAACTTTTAGCCTAATGACAGATTCTTAAAATCCAGTTTCTTAAACACGGTTTTTTGCTGTAGGCCTTGTGCAGTATCTATTTAACAACTTTTCAACTTTTTTGGCGACTTTTCGTATTTGTGAAGCTTGCCACTGTGTTTTAGCGACTTCTCGTATTTAGTAGCAAATTTTCTGTATTTATCTCATGTCCGTTATATGTAACAACAACATTTGATACCGCGGCTTGACATTCATACAAAGCGATACTTTAAAGATGTTTTAAACGTCACGGGCGATAGAAGAAAAAAGCAGTTAATGGGTGTTTACACAAACTCACAAGGAAAAACATTTCCTATTGTACAAGTTACCTGCCAACATGGTTACAAAAATCAATTTGCATACATAAGAAACTGTAGACTGCAAAAGAAGCTATCCCCTTCTCCAGCAATCCGATAATTAGTTATTTGAGTTTTTGAGAAAGTCTGACGGATGGACGTGAAATGATAGAACAGGCCGAAAGATGATTCGCCCATTCAGCTCCTTAGAACTGCTTTGATGCTCTGTGCTCATGTGTTTGTTTCCATAGTAACAAGCACTCAAACCTGTGCATTTGCCGTTCACAGTCCTGAATCCATCCTTGCAGGGACACGTGTGGCCTCCTCCTGCCGTCTCGACGCATTTGGCATTGGGATCAGAGCACGTGTCGGGTTTCTCACATTCTCTAATATCTGACGGAAGAATGATGAGTGAGTGAGTACTGAGTAATAAAACAATTTTTGCTTTTTTGCAGATAGCCCCCCATCTTTCCCAGATGGACTCGTAAGTCCCTTAGGCTTACCCTCTGCCACTCTGAAACTATGAAGTTTTTATTTTTTCCTATAATTCACCTAGTACGCACAATGTTAACCCTATCCAGAATGGGCTTTTTAGGTGTCCCTCAGGGGAGGGGTAAGTACCTTTTTGCAATTAAAGCCATTGAAGAAATATCTTCACAGCTGACAGATACTATCAAATTTATTTAGTTTCTATCTTGAAATTATTAATATGACGTCACAGTTACGTCATTACTGTCAAAAATTTGGCAAGTTTTACAAACTCAAATCTAGCTCATTATAAAAGAAATAGTTAAAAGAGGTTTCTGACTCAAAAACCACAGCTAAACGTTAGAAAATTAAAAGCAGGCGCGGTTTTTACGACTAAAAACATTAGTTTAAAAGAATTTCAGTAATAAGCGAAAGTTCAAAGTTTAAACTACACATTAGCTCACGTCATAAGCTAGAACAATTATAGTTTGCTGAAACTCTTTTTCTTAATTGTTAGTATTGCATGTTACTGTCTTTGTCATTGTCATTCTTATTCTTATAAACATTATTATAGCAGACAAGTTTTAGTGTGAAAAAATTAAGTTTAGAAAGTGCTGCGTCATAATGAAGTTCTGTTTAATGTTCCAAACTTGGTTTGTCATACTTTTATCAATAAATTCTCAGTACGTTCTAGAACAAATAATTTTTACGGTTACCAATGCATTTGGTCTTGTTGTCGTTCACTCCAAAGCCGGACTGCGTGCATTTGCACTTGTAACCTCCAGGAGTGTTAGCACAGACAGCGCCCTGGACCGTTGAACACAGTTTAGGATCCTCTTTGCATTCATCGATGTCTTGGCGTTACAGGAGGAGAAAAGAAGCAGAAAGGCAATTCGGTTCATCACAAGGTGAGGATATAGTGTTTTTCACTATGTCACATCATAAAGAGAGTTATACCAAAACGAATACTCTTACATGAACTTTCACATTCTTTTACTTATTTACTTAACTACTTACCAATTTATTTACTTACTTACTTGTTTACTTAACTTCTCACTTACTTATTTATTTACTTACTTAATAAATTATTTCTTATGTAATTGCTTACTTACTTATTAACCTACTTACTTTTTTACTTCTTTGCTTACTTATTTACTTACTTACTTAAGTACTTGTTTACTTACTTACTTTCTTACTCACTCACTTACTTATTTACATACTTACCTACTTAACTTACTTACTTACTGATCTATTCACTTACTTACTTACTTACTTACTCACTAACTTAATTTCTTATATATGACTACATGGCTGCCTTTTTTGCTAAACAGAAAAAAGCCATTGCGTTTTTCGCTGAAATCAAACTGTCTGCTGTTTTATCGCGGGTGGTGGCCTGCAAAAGCAAATGCCTTTTTCCCGCTTGGACGATCTGTTCCGAATATTCCGCCTGCAATGATTTCATTAGTCCGCCGTTTTGCTGCCGTAAATTGTTATCATTGTATAACCTCGATACACTATAATACGGTTACATAGTTTTTATTTAACATAAACTAACATATGGTTTATCGTATTAGTCTATAGCTACATTTAAGAGGGCACTCAAACCCTGGAGTGTGAACTTTAACATGGTTAGAGCATTAAAAACAAATAAATGGATGAATTTTGAAAGAAGACTGTTTTTCATGAGTTTTCCTCTAAGAATCAGATATTTTTGCAAGTTAATTTGAACGGCGCGAATCATTAACTCAATAAAAGGCCAAACACGACCGTGTGATATTTACCAGTACAGGTTTTTCCATCTCCCCTAAACCCTGGTTTGCACGCGCACTTGTAGGAGCCGATTGAGTTTTCGCACGCGGCAAATGGCGAACACAGCTTGAGATCGCATTCATTGATATCTGCAATGGTGGATATTAAATAGATTGCTGTAAGTGTCGTGATCATTGTTGGTTAATCATCAAATTCAAGGGGGAGGGGGAGGGGATCAAATTGGCACCCTCAACGTGAAGCTTTGCAGCAAGTATAATAAAATCTGCATTTCTTACAGTCTAATTATGAACAAAAAACACAAATCTTCACGGACAGTTCAGACGCAATTTTCATTTCTTAGTTTCTCCCGATAGAATAGAGCATTTTCCTCATAGAAGACTTTCTATTGGCCGGAGAGGTTCCGAAATAAAAATGTTGTCTAAATTGCCTCAGAATGTCCCCGACAGAAGGTAAATAATTGACACAAGGAGTCTTTGTTTATGTACGTTTTGTACTCCAGTTATACGATATCAAGAAAGTTTTTTTTTTGTTCCCATACGAAGTCTGTGAATCTGACTCCAAACCCCAAACAGCTAACCCACAGGCTGGGCCGCCTGTGTTCTCACCTTGGCAGTCTTCGCTTATTGCGGCTCCCTTCGCTTGAGCGTATCCGACTTGACAGGGGCAGCTGTACGATCCGGCGGTATTCTTGCAAGTTGCTAGTTTGCCGCATGCACCTTTTGTGTGACATTCATTCACATCTGAAACGTTTTAAAAAGGTAGATCACAATGGTAATTAAAGGCCAGTTTTACTGCTGGGGACCTAGAGTAGGCTAGCTGGCCCGTCTGTAATTTTACAAGCAATTTCAAAGGCCCTAAGGACCTGCTGTTACCGCTAAAGGCCGGTTTCCACTTCAGCGAATTTGATCGCGCGAACCGGTACGATCCGCATCCTCTAGCATCGAAAAAAAGCAGTCTCATTGGCTTTCTCTCATTCTGTTCGCGAAAAAGTTGAACTTGATTCAGCTTTCAGAACTGACCGCGGTTCGCCAGTAAACGCTCGCTTTCAGCATGCCCAGATAGCCCATCGCTTGGTCGCGCGGCCGAATTGGCCGAAGTGGAAACCGGCCTCAAGTAGATGTTCTCAATGCTATTACGAGATAAGTTTTCATCCTCCGGAGTTTTGCAAATTGTTAAGCTTAGTTTGCATATAATCGCACACTATCGCCCGATCGCTGACAACACTGAATTGTAGGATCGCTCATGGTCGCCCGCGATAGCCCGATCTTTCAAAAGTGTTTCCATATAATTGCTGACGATCGCTGGCCAGCAGGGCCCGGTTGTTCGAAGAGTGGATAACTCTATCCAGCGGATAAATCCTTATCCCGTGGATAAAATTGGCGCGTTGTCCAATTAAAATCAAGAACGCGTCAATTTTATCCACTTGAATGGCGATTTATCCGCTGGATAAAGTTATATTAAAATATGACTTCTAAAGAGTGGGGTTTTATATTGTAAGAAATAAATCTACGCCGTTAACAAGAAAGGTATCAAACGCAGAACTACTAAGTATCTGATGGACAACAATAGTTTTCTTTTTCGAATGTTATTCTTTTTGTCTAACTGTTGTTGCTTTAGAAAGCAAAATTTCTATAGATTAAGCAAAAATGTATTCGGTTATTGTCAAATTTGTTTTGGGGAGGGAGGCATGCGCAGAAGCCAAAAATTGAAAAAAAATCACACGGCGATTCGCTCAATTCCATTTCCCGCCTCTTTTATTAGCTTTTCTCTTGAAATACTATCCTAATTTGCATGTTGTGAAAAGATTATCAAACTAGCACCCATAAATAGCGTGAAACTTGGAGAAAACCAACGAGTAATTTTTAGTCTCTCTGACTTGCTTCGAATTCAGGACACCTTTTTCCTGTTGACGCGCTTCAAATACATAGTGCAAATAAAGCGGTTAGGTAGTGACTGCTAGCGTTGTATTGTGAGCTTTGACTATCCTGACATCTCAAACTTCAATATTTTACATTATATATTTCATTTTGGTTTTCGCGGTGTGAGCAACAAATACGAAAACGGCGAGGCATAAAATCTGCGAAGTTCACTCCACTAAGGGTGAGATGTTGACTCGACGACGGCTGAATGACAGTTGAACGTGCGAAGCCCCTGGGGCCACCCTTTTTATACCGGAACCTTGTGTTGAAGAAAAATCGTTGTGGTCTACAGATTACTTGTGAACCACAACCACACCTTTTTCCAATTTCTTACGCAAGGTGTTGTATACCCATTTAAAGACCGAATTGGCCCGATAATCGCTAGTTCTAAGGGTTGCACATACCAGCTGACACAATTGAGGGAACCCCCCCTGTCTGCCCCCAATTACCTCAGGAACCGAACGAATCATCTACAGTCTATCCAGATTACTACACGATACTTAAGTGTTTCACTTACCTATACAGTGCTCCCCCATTGCACCCTTAACGTTCTGAAATCCGGGATAACACTGGCATGTGTGCGCTTTGGGTACTTTGCTTGTAATGCAGATTCCCGCGTTCTTTCCGCACACGTGACCAAATGACTTGCAACCATTTATATCGACTGCACAACAACAAGGGAGAGTCAGGAACAATGCTTTCATATTGATAGTCAAAAGCAGTGAGCTTTGAGGGACATTAAACTACGGTTAATAGACAAGGCAGCATGTTCCGTTCTCGCTTAAACATCTGTTCTACTTAACAATTAATCCACGAACGCGCGTTGGATATGAGCTTTTAGATAGCGGACGACATGCGAAGCACCGAGTCAGCCATCATAAGCTCATATCTAACACGCTTACCTACATTTTGGTATTATTCGAAAGTGTTTTTACCAGGCTTTTAATATGAGGATGTAATTACCTCGAATTTTTAATTAGCCTTTGAAATGGCATGCCTTCGATTGAGCAAGAAACTGGTTGAACCTAAAACTTAAAAGCATCAAACCAAATCTACTTTGTGTCTGAACTATTACTAGAGATGAAGGTTTACTATGACAAAATCACAAAATAAAAGAACCATAAAAACATATTTGGTCTTTTTCTGCCATTCTTACCCTGGAAGAACGGAGGCGGCCTTGTTTATGCCACAT
>JAOBRG010374512.1:0-11570 GCA_027574985.1 Umimayanthus nakama
GCTGCCTTATCAAGAATGCTGCTGGTGGTGGACATCACCAGTGACAAACTGCCTGTCAAACCTGTCATACCCCCTCCAAAAGGTGAAATAAAAGTCGTAACTACTCGGTATGTAATTAGAGCAGGGTTATCTCATCTCTGTTTTGTCCGCAAAAAAAAATCACGGCAAACATGAGGCTGAATGTGATGAAAGTTGATTTAGCTGCCGGCCACAATTGAGCACCCAACTTGAAAGTAAAAAAAAAACTAAATAAACGCCCAGGGCGCTATTTCCAGTAAATATGGTAATCAAACATCTTAGTACCAGAACCATTTTCTCAAGTTTTCGAAACTCCGTCTCCTTTCCCTTGAAAACAAGGACACTCAAAAAAGATGATTAACAAAGAGAAAAAAAGTCGGATCAAAAAGAAGATTTCAAGCATCACATATTGACAGCTGTTAGATATCTATTATGTTAATTTACATTTCTTTCTAAGGGATGCAGTGACTTGACTAATGTCGATATAACACTCGGGTTGTATTTAAAATGTTAAAAAATAAAATACTACATTAAAAATACCAGTTGCGCAAACATTATGAAATTCTCATGAGGCCGAGATAAGTTGCAATCTTGAGCATTAACCGTTTTGACCACAATGTGCTCTAAACTCACTTTACCATCTAAACTTTTGTTTTTATATCCTTTACTTCAACAACTTTTTAACTTAGAAATTAGAATTAAGTATGTCAACACTTTAACTATACATTGTGTCTAGCAACTAGGGATTTGCTCTGTAACAAGCAAACTGTTAAAACAACAGTCCTCTAAGTAACTTAATTCGTCAAATTATTGGCAGTATGTGTACATATATGTCTATTGTATGCGTAAGTTTCCTTTGAATTGAGTAAATAACTAAAATATAGTCGAACCAAACATTGAAATACTTTCAGAAAACTTCAGTACACATTACCTTCCAGGTAAGAAGTCCTGGGGATCTTATTAATCCAGGAAGTTCTGAAGATACATCAACAAGTTCTACTGCTCCTGTTAGGTCAATCACGTGTAATACAGCTTTAGCACAAACTGATTGTCTGGAGTACACGCATTAAGGTTACCATTCACCTTGAGCGGTGTTTTCAGTTTTTCGTATGTAACTTTGTTAGTACGCATCGCAGACCCACAAACCTGTATATCAATGGAAAGCTAATTAATGAGACTATCTTAGTGATGAAAAACATTTTGTTTAAAAAATTTTGTTTCCGAACGAATGCGAGCATCATAATTCAAACTAACCATTTTACTTCTAGACGTCAATGTAGCTTGCAGTTTCAGCACCATTTGCGCTCTTATTCCGTGCTGGGGATTTTCAATTGTATGCGTCATTAATTTTCTGCAGGGATTTGAAGAAAATCCCCCATTTGCAGCGTACAAAACTCTCCTGCTAAAATCATAAAAAATAATTGGAGCAGAATTTCGAAATTCCCCAGCACGGTTCATACATTTTCGTCTGTTATTTTATCAACTTGCTAAATTGGACGGAATGAGGTAAAAAAAAACTGAGAATATTGATCCTTTGTGTTGTCGTAGTTTTAGCCAAAACTTGTTTCGAGAAGTTAAACGTATTGAAATAATTTTGAAATGGAAGTTCATTTAATGTATGTTTATATTCTGCAAAAATCTCAATTCCGATATATTGATCTATTCTAACGGTAACGTTAAATAAAAGTGGATAGAATCAATAGATAGCTGACAATCAATGACTATTTAAACTTTAAACTCAGTACACTGCTTGACTGAGGAAAGTCGATCCATGAATGAGATGACTAACTGCTAACTAGAACTGAGCAAGTTAAGAGAGCTCGAAAGCATGGTGATGCCTGCAGAAAACTAAAACAACAACAACAACAACAAAAACAACACATCGACCTTAACTCAATTGGAGACATCGGTACAAAAAAAAATTACAAAACAACCTACTAAGCTAATAGCCAAGGCAATGATTTGTTTAGGGTATGGGAATCAACTTTTTAATGTATTCTAAAACGTAATTGATTGCTTGTCTCCTCGTTATAAGTACATGTATGTTTCTCTTCCAAAGTTTCCATACTTTCCTTACTGTTCGATGATGTTCACCTCTCATACCAAGAATGTAGTGGAACCTGATAGTTCTTCTTATGAAAGATTTGTCTTAAAATAATGTTTTCCTCAAGAAAGTTTTCTGTAGTTTTTACCTTAAATTTGGTACTACAGAACATCACATAACCGACTTCATTGCCAATGACGTTTTAATGACGTGTTTTATATGTTCATTGTGTTCAATATTTTTGTTGTGGCTACGTTCAATGGGCAAGCGATGAATTGAAGACTGGCATATTGTCTCGGTAATGCTTGTTTAACTTACATGTCAGGGTAATCAACTTTTTTCTTTCTTTACCCGCTCATGGGACAAATTAGTTCCGAGTTTTGCTTGTCCATAAGCAATTTTCACTTGCCCAAAGGAAAATACTTGTACACATGTTTGCTTAAAAGTTTGCAAATATCATGTCGCAGTATTGTATTTACCTGTCGAAGGCACATACACCAATAAACAAAGACTTTTAAAGCAGCTGTTTAAGCTGTGGCTATTTCCCTTGGTTACAATTTCAGATAAAATGATGCATCAACTCTGCTCGTCCATGCGGACAAGTGGTTCAGCAAAAATTGTTGTCCACATCTAAAGTAACTCGTCTCAGACGACCAGACGAGTGAAAGTTGATTGCCCTGCATGTAATGATGTTGTTCAAAAAAACTAACCAACCTTCTGCTTTCTGTAGCAAAGTCCCAACAACTGCTTCGTTTTCCATAGGATTCAGTGTGCAGGTTGAATAAACTATCTTTCCACCAACAGCAAGCATCTCCACTGCTCTCGCCAGTATACGCAACTGAGTTCTGTAGGTAAAATAATAAACGACGGTGTTGCACAAAGTACCAACATACACATGCAACTAATCTTCAAGTTTTGTAGACAGAGTTACTGTCACAGTGTGCATTTGTGCTCTGTGGATAAAATTCTTTACCCCGTCAAGTTTCTGTAATGTTAAGTGGACGAGAGTCTTATTTCCCCTGGACAGCACACTCATTCATCGCAAAATCGCCGCCAGCAGATGCTGGTACTCATTTGTCAGGTGCCTAATTGCTCAGGGACACGACACAAAGGTCACAACACAAAGGTCACAACACAAAGGTCACAACACAAAGGTCACAACACAAAGATCAGGCCGGATTTCAAACTCGCTATTTTTACGCTAAGAATAAGACACGCAAACCATGCGATCACTGCACTGCCGATAAGCTTTGTACAGAGCATGTCTTCACTGTATGTAAAACTTGAGCAAATACAAAGCAAAATTGTACAGCCCTCTAAAAAAAACTAGGCAAACATGTTTAGTGATGGTAAATGAGTGCAAATGGACAGAGGGTCATTATGATAAAAATACAACTCACCTATGAAGACTAAGACCTAAACGAGGCGACCACTTATTCCATATCAAAGGGTTTTTCCTCATTGTCCCATCTCCACTGTGAAAAAATAAGTGCGAAACAATTGTTTTTAGTTAAATTTAAATGTATCTGAATACAGCTGGCGACTAATAACTAAAGGCACTTCTTGGTGGCAAGAGCGTGTTCTGAATATTGTTGGACACGTGAAATGAGGCACGCATGCTAACTATTTTTGTTTGTAAACAGTATTATGTTAACCTCACCGAGTAATAGTAAATAGAGTTAGTTACAGCTTGTATGGTGGCAGGGACACCTAGAGTAATTAAGCCATTAGGGTTAGACCTGTCCCGTAGTTTAGGCGTTCTCTCTAGTTTACAAACTGTTGTCTATAAAAGATAGTAGGTCAATAGTATAGTAATAATGGTGCACTTACAATTACATAAAGTATAAAAGTTGAAGAGTTGAAATAGGGGGTTGGGCCTTACATGCTTGGAAAAATACAGATACATGTAATAACATAAAATATGGAAGATTTGATTTCAGTCACAAACACCTGTAAGCACAGATCAGAGGCATCGCTGTAGAAAAGCTCTTTTTGTAATGTTTTGTTCTAGATTTAATAAGCAATGGTCTGTCACTGAAACACAAACGGTGGCAGTGCGCTCATGCCCGAGTTGCCGGAATAAGACAGTTTGGACGTGCTTTGGGCCTCTTTTTAAAACGTTTCATGAGTATTTGAGCACAAAATTCTTGTTCTTTCTTAAGTGCGAAGTCTGGTGAAAGCATATATGTATGTAGTATGTATATACAATTAAAGTAAACCCCAAAATATAAGTAACAATAATCACAACAATAATAATAGAAACAACAACAACAATTTATAAAAAAAAACTTAATGACTTCTACAGCGCTATTTCCATATGCTGATCAATAGGTGGGTTTCAGATGACGTAATGTTTACAAATAAACCTACTCAAGTTATAAATTCAAACACCTTTGAGACCAAAACAAAGAAACCTTTGTCTAAAGAAACAAACCAAGAGCTGGTAGTCTCATTAATAACAATGAAAGAAATTCTCCTATAATGCTGTACAGAATTTGCGTTAGTTTTAAAACAACAGTAGCAAATTGCTAACTCCAATAACAAATAATATGCTGAACACTGCCAACACCAAACATGGGATGAACCCTCACCTCCCGTCCCCCCACCCCCACTCCCCATGGGAATCACAACAAACCTGCAAGGAACATCACATAGAATTCGATCAAACTTGAGGGGCACCTTGTTACCATCTTCCTAAAGATTAAAGAACAAAGTTAAGACAAAGACTAGCAGTAGTAAAACATTTCAATCCACTACATGCCTTTGGACTGCTGGAAACAAAACACAGTAAAACAAAAAACTTAAAGACAACAATTTAAAGCAGTAAAAACAGCCAAAAACTTCACACAATCACATGTTGTACATTTGCAGCTGCAACTGCAAAAAATCGTTTCATAACAAAACAATCCAACAGCTCTTAAATTCCTTTCTAAGACATCAAAACTCATACATATGTGTACGAGTGGTTCAGTGGCACATTTGGTGAGATTTTCGACTACTAACCAGAATGTCCCTGGTTCAAATTTCTGGCCTGATCAAGGGTTGAACTTTAGGTAACCTTCTTTAGGCACACTGTCCATGGACATGGATGTTAAGTCTTTAGTCTAGTTTCTCAATGACGGTGTTACATCGGAGGACTTAGAGTAACACACACGTTTCTCAAAAGGACTACATGTTGGGTAATCCCAGTGTTGCAGTTTGTTAACTGAGGGCACTTTTTAAAAGGTCTCAGGCAGAAATCATTGTCGACCACTGATAGTGGGCCCTGCGCACAGGGATTGGTTACAGCTTCCGTCACATTCGAAAGATTGCTAAATTCGCAAGTTTACTTCCAAGCATGAAACGGCATGAGCATGAAATTCAGGCCCTTGTGCATGAGTTTTACGCCCTCTCAATACCTGGAAGTGAATTGACAACCTATTTTGCAACATTGAAGGCATCAAATTGATGCCCCTGGGCATCAATTTCATGCTTAGGGAGCAATTTCATGCCTAGGCATCAACTTGATGCCTCGGCCACAATTTGATGCCTTCTTGCGCTTTAAACCTATCAATCGTTTGGTTTATACGAGTTCGATTTTCGAACAGTTTGTTCTGTGAGAAAGTCTAAACTTGGTAAAACTTCAACGCTGAAAAACTCCAAATAGTAAGTATTGTGGACAGTTTTCGATTTTAAAGTGTACATTTTTAAAAATTTCCTTTTGATCAATACAGTACATGATCTTTTATTATCAAAAGCAGGATTGGTGCAATGTTCATCCGTGTCTGGAACAGAGTTTTGGAAAAAAGCGGATTGAATAATTATATGTATTTTGTGTAACTACATGTACTCAAACTCACATTCATACTATATATAGTTGGGTATACTGAAGCATCGTTGTTTGTTATCATAACACAGGGACTGTGAAGTCTTTTACTCTGATGCACCAACATGTAGCATCGCTTGTTTTGAAGATCATTAGCTATGACTAGGCCATCTGAAATTCAACAGAAGTTGAACAAAGATCAGTTGATAACTTGTTACAAGCAGACACCAAACATCACCAGAGTCACCATCAGGGATTACAAGAAAACAACAAGTTTGCTGATGATGGACTTTATGTTAGGCTGTCTGAAGCCGAACAGAATGAAGAACCATACATGTATAAGGTCATCACCATCACCACGGGACTACACCAGTTGCCATACAGTTCTAACTGACTTTAGATCTATGCTATTAAAACATTTAACACATCTGGTGGGTATAATTATTATTTAGAGGATGAAGGTCAACATAAGTCAACTGGCCAGTTACAAGTAGAACTTTTCTATTGTTAGTTGTCACAGCCATAACCACACACACTAAAGGACAATATTTAACAATTTCAGTGTAGGTGTATTTCATGTCAGTGATATTTCCCCTATTCAACATACAGTACCATACCTGGGAACTCAGCCGAGTCTTCACAGTGAAGCATTTCAATAATCTGACTTGTCTTGGAACCAGGGGCTGCACATGTGTCCAAAACCTACAAACCGTTGATTAGGTAAGTCAAAATAGTTAGTTACAAAAACATAATCAATGTCTCTCACAGTAGTAAGCAAATTACAAGTAAACAGTCATGTAGAAGCTGGCACTAACTGTAAAGTAACAAACCTGTTTCAAGAAGGGTTCGCCTAGTTTGGAAACTTAAAAGAACATGTACATGTAAGAACTGAGCAGGCATACCAAAAGAATTTGGGTGTTGATTGTTAACTACAGACTTATCAAAATTAGCCAGTGGCCAGTGAACTTGACCATAATTGCATTCGACATTAGGAGAACGCCATCCTAATCTTGGGTCCCCTGTGCTTTTACATGCGTAAGGATTCTCGATTTTTTTGGGGGTTTGTATCAGATCTGCGCCATTTTGATTAATTACATCAATGCACGTGCAGCTTTTAAGTTCAAAAGCTAGATAAACAAGATTTTTGCTGGACAAATGAGATATACATGTTGGCTCGATTGAGGTGTTTGTCAGCGCAGCTGGACCAAGCTGGCATTTCAGTTGACCACTGGAGAAGGGAAAAACAAATGGCGACGGCATGTTTTAAAAACCTCCAAAAGGAACAAGTTGTATTGTGGCGTTGCAATAATCGATAGCTTGTTTCAGTCACTGAGGTTTCGAGAGTGTTTTGTAAAGATTGTTAAGGGCTGGCTAAACTAGGATACATGTAGCGTGCTACATTGTAGCTGAAATGGTGTCAGTGTCCAGGGGTGGCTAAACAAGCAAGCTACAATCGAGTGATGTGCAGGGATACAATACAGTAAATGTTTCTGATGTTTCCCAAAAACATTTTTTGTGTCTCGGCTACAAGTTTTGTCACGAGCTACAATGTTTCCGCGGTGGCTAAACAAAGAAACATTCAGGAAACATGTAGCATGCAACAATGTAGCATGCTACATGTATCCTAGTTTGACCAGGCAGGCCTTTAGTGTGTGGGAATATGATTATTTGCAATATTCCGTATAATTTTTCAGCATTGTTCCACCGTGACTGCAGCGAGTCGTGTTTCAGCCACAGACAATTTTGTCAGTAAAGTAAGCTATCGAGTAATTGTGTTTTACAATCATTGTCGCAATTTTATCTTGTCTGTTTTACAGTTTGAACAGGCAAAAAGTTATCAAGTAATACTTTGTTAAACTAATTGTCAGATGTCCTCAGCAACCTCATTAATTTTTTTGTTTTAATCTCGCAAAGTTCTCTCCACATGACTCAGCCAGTCTTTTTTACATTTTGAAAATCACCGGAACTAAAATAGACTACAGAGGCAGAGTTGGATGTATTAAACATGGGTAACTGAACTGACCCACGCTACAGTCTAGGGGAAATGAAGGAGACTACTAATACCTTAAGTTTTTTAAAATTCTTGATCGTCGAATGCACTTCATTGATCTGTGATTACTTCTAGTATACTATTATTTTAGGGTGATTGCACACAAAAAAAATTGCAAGACATAAATGTAAGTTTTAGAGCCACATAGTCTAAATTACACCTCTTACTTTGAAATAAACATAATTCTGACAACCCTGATTAACAATTTTAGTAACCTTGGTTCCAACTGCTAGCTGGTGATAAAGATCATACAGTCATGTAAACAGCCTTAAGTTTATAGTTTGTGAAAAATGAAGTCTGCAATTGAGCACTTTCAAATCAAGCAAGAACAAATGCTCACATTCAACTCAATAACAAACGTTTTGTGACAGAGAGCTAAGATCTAAATTTGACACAACAGAAACTGAATAATAAGGGTGTTAGCACTATTTACACTGCAAGTACTCCTTATACCTTGGAAACGAGTCATTGAGTTCATGCACATACCTTGTGCCCTGGTTTGATATCAAGTAACAGTGCAGGAATCATGCTGACAGCTTCTTGTCGACTGATGTTGCCCTTTACATGTAAATATACAAGCAGGAAACACCATTTCATCTTTTACATTTATTACATCAGTTTACGCTGAGGAAGATAATTAAAGATTATTTTAAAATGTTCTCTTCAAAGATTCATGACATAATTTTTTATGGCATAAAATTGAACTACAGATATTAATGACAAATCAAAAATAAATTAATTAACAACTAAAAATATTTTGCTGCTGTTTCAAAAAACATATTGGAAAATTAATGCATAATCAGCAAGCCTGCTTGTCAGAAAACCAGAGCCAAGTTTACATACACACACAACTGAACCTTTTAAAACCCATGATCAAGATGTAAATTTTTATGAACTGCTATTAATACTCTTTTCTTTCTTATCCAGATAAACTATGACAACTGTGCCAGTGTTGTTTTTTTTGCTCAGAATTAATACTGACATTAGACTTTGCATTCTAGATACTGTATTTTTTACCTCAATTTGAAATGAACTTCCAGACTTCCAGGTGATAGAGATGATTTAAAAAGATTCATTTTCAACACAACATTGAGTTTGATAATGTACATGGCCATCCAATACTATTTTCAAATACATGACTTTGTTACTTTTATATAAGCTTTAAAAGAAAATCACAGGGGAAACAAAACGTCAAAACTTACCGATTCTGTTTCATGAACCAGGAAGTTGTGAAACTTTTCCATTGATGCAACCTTTCTAATAAACATCTTGGGTAGGTTAACCTGCCAGGCTAACTCATTGGGATACCTGTGGATAAAGGAGAACACAGCTTAGTTACTTAGTCACCTGTGGGGCAAACACTTGTGATAGCTCAAATGGGAATACCTGTGGATAGATAAAAACACAGCTTTATACAGGAAGAGGTGTGGTGTAAAAATTAGATATTACCACATTTTCCAGACTATAACCCGCACCACAGATAACCCACACCCCCACATTTTTCTCACAAAAAGAAACAAAAGTTAAAAGATTACCCACAACCCCGCATCCCATTCATTCATTTCTACCCTGCATATCATCACATTGGACTGTTAAAACAATATAACACATATTATTTACAAGAATGTAAACATTACAAACTGTAATAACAACAAATGATTTTAGTTCAATGTGAAAATATCGCAAAATATGTTCACTCAACATGAAATTACAACAAGCAATTACGTCATGATGTACACTTCAGAATCTAACAGATAACCCGCATCGGTGGATTACCTGCACCTTCATTGATATAAGATAAAATTAACAGATAACCCGTGGGTAATAATCCAAAATATACAGCGTAGCTCATCAGGACACCTATAGATGTTGGATAACACCACTCACTAAGACACCTACATGTACATGATTGTATGGATGGAGAATGACATAGCTTACTGGGACACCTGTGGTGCCAAACTACTAGATAACACTTAGGGCAACTTTGTTCCCAGGCTCCTTCAAATTTTAAAATAAAGACCCCGGTTGAGTATCGTCATGTGCCACCCAGCTTCAGGGTGTAACAAATAAAGTAATTGAACATGTGCTTTTGTTTCAGGGCAAAAACATAAAATTTTCTAAGTAACAACGAGCATGAATCTTAAACACATATCTTCCACATTCATTTTGTTGCCATCCAGAATCTGGGTGGCATGCAACCAGACCCTTCCAGGGTCATTTTCAGGAGATGAAAGAGCCTGGATATGAGGTTGACCCTAAGGGATACTTGTTGATACATAGGAACACTGGCACAGATCACTGGCAAATAAATGCAAGAACTGTATGTTCTCAACTCATGTGGACCTGTACTTGTGGAGAGATAATAGTTAATAGCACAGCTCACTGGGATAATGTGTTTATGCATCATTGGGATGCCTGTGGATAAAACAAGACTAAAGCTCACTGGGATACCTGTGGAAACAGTGTACATGTATCTCAATGAAAATGTACAAACCTGACCTTTAAGTGTAAACAAGTAAGCCACACTTACCATGGTAAGGGTTTGGGTGGATCCACTTTCTGGCCACTAACCTCAACATTCTGTAGATCTTTGAGATAGAATGCCTTCAGACAGAAGCAAAGTCGCTTTGCCTGGCTGAAAGGAAAGGATATTTCATTCAGTTCAGTCCACTTTTCACCATCTTGTATTTAAAGCCTAGTGAGGAATGCAGTTCTAACTTTCTTTTGAAAATTACAAGCATTAATTAGGAACATGGGTGTATAAATCAGTTGTTTTTGATTAAGAAAAGGGAAGATTTTTTTCTAACAGCTTCAGTCAAGAAGTGGCTATCTCTTTCACTTTAGAGCTTTGTTTGCGACTCAAAAATGAAACATGGTACTTGGGTCAACAAAAACAAAATCAAAAGATAAGAACTTGAGGATTGCTGCATCAGTTTTTATTTGCATATTAAGTGCACAACCTCAAATATATTGTAAGCACCTACGTGCACCTAAAATAAACATCTGCCCTTGTGGCCAAATAAAATTTAAGCATTGAGGCCTCAATATTAAGCAACCCCCTCCACACGACCCCCTTACACCAAAGAACCTGTAAATATTTCGTAGGAGGTTAAAACAGTATTTTTACAAGTCTTTTTTGTTGATTAATACAAACTAGACTTGTTCAAAATGTATTTTGAAAATGGTGACAACTTAGGGCCATTCCACAGTATTCCGTCTCTTGCGGAGGGGACATTTAGAAACGTTATATTTATTTTTATATTTTCTATGGATATGAAAAAATACATTATCCAGCAATTGCTTTTATTAGTATTGAGGCTGTAGTCCTTCCACTGAGAAACCATTCATTTTGTGATATTAACCCTCGAAAGTTCAAGGGGGGGTCGAATGGACCCCCCATAGGTTTTTCCGACCTAAAATTTGAAGCTTTCAAGCAATCAAGATAAAACTTTCGATACCTGAAGTCTGATAATGAGCGCATTTTTTGATGTTAATTGAATGATGTCATCACTTATAATTTATGTGTGATTAATTATGCAAATTAAAGTTCAAAATAAAAAACGGTAAATTTTATGGAAAAATGGTTTTCATTTCTTCTTTTAGACTCTATTCTCAATTATATTCCTATTTTAGGCTGAAAATACATGTTTTCT
>JAOBRG010374523.1:0-11569 GCA_027574985.1 Umimayanthus nakama
AAAAGTGTCAGTTATTGTTAATGTTATTGTTCAATGACCAATGGAATACTTCGTTCTCAGAGTAGAGCCTTACTGCGGAGAAAAGCCTCAGAGAGTTATAAGGAAGACAATCCTCTGCGTGCGCATAAAAGCGACTGGGTACGAATCTGCTTTTAGAGCGCTCTGATTGGCTGCTTGAGCTCTGAACATCCGTCGCTATTCCGAACTCGTATATCTGTGCACAAATGCGGGTTAGCGCGGCTTAGTACTGAAGGGAGTTTACCACGTTTTTATTCCCTTAAATATCGAAGTTTCTTCATTTTTATACTTCTACTGATTGGTTTGACCTGGCTAATAAAGTTGCCTTTTAGAACACAAAACCTCGGGAACACGTTTTTAAAAAACATATCAAAACGTATACTGAGACAATCGCATGATCGAAAAAATTGTAAAAAAAACGCTAATTAGTAATGTTTATATAATTGCAGTTTCGTAAGATATATAACTTAGTAACACTCTATAAATTACCACACAAAACGCGAGAATATTAAACAGCCTAGAAATTTAAGCGTTTTCCTTGATTATTTCCTGAAGGCTTTGATAACTTTCTTCTGAAAGTTTACTTATTTCTCACATCTAGTGCTTGTATACCCACAACCAAATTGTTAAATAAATATAACTAAAATGGTAAGTATTCTATCTGCATCAAGTGTATTTCTTCAGTATAAAATCCGTGTTTGACTTGAGGTCAGCGATTCTGCCGTCCAAGATCCTATCCAGTTGACTTTCTCTTCGATTCTCGTCAGCGATGAAGTCCGCCGTTATGGACGCTCTTCGTGAACCCAACGGTGTCGCTGTTTTCTGATGAGTTAACAACAGACAAACTAAGGGGTGGACCATACGATTTTTGAGGGATGGGGGAGGGGTTGGTGGAAAATTTGATCAATACAAGAACTCCCGCTCCCGCCCCCCTCCTTCAAAAGTCAAATGATCCACCTCTATAAAGTTGTGCTAAAATGCCTCAGGTGTTAGAAAGAGATTTAAATAATATAACGATTTTTTGCTCGTTCGACATCAACTCATTTTATTAAGAGAAAAGGTCTATCTTTGAGTGGGGGTCTAATTGATACTAAATGGGGATGTGCTCAGATATAGAGGAGTAAGGGAGGTTTGGGGCGAGTTTATAGCTAAAGCGTCTGAAACTGGGATTTTATCGGAGAGGGGAAGGGGGAGGGGGCCCCCGGCTTAACGGAGACTGTATGGGGTTTAACGTCTGGAAACTAAGGCGGGGAGATTATGGAAGTTGTAGGTTTAGGTTTAGCTATAGTTAAGACGCCAAAGGCTGGGAATTATTGGAAGGGGGCTTATAACTTTATAATCCAGGCACCGAGAGGCTAGGGGTTAATTATAATGGAGGCCCAAAGGCCTCTTTAACGGTACTAAGCCAAAGAATTTCAAAAGAAAACGTCAAACTTAAAAAAGAGCTGTGATAACTAATTTCTGTGACGGTTCGATCTACCCTAAGCCGATAATATAATTTGTATCACGGCCCCAAACGTAACTCCGGACGATGTTCAAAAGTAAATATAACCATGATGTCAATGTCAAATAGTATTAAAACTCTTTATTTAAAGCGGATATAAAAAGACAACATTTTTAACTGTTTCTTATCTGATATTTTAAGGAACCGACAGAGGGAACATTCCTGTACCTCGGAGTCTGAGGCAAACGCCGGTCCCGCGAGATCCGCGTATGTTAGCGCGTCTGTGTCCGTGTATTCGCTTCCCGCACTCGTTCCCTGGGAGACGTCCACGCGACGCCGCGGGACGTACTCCGGCAAGGCGGGAACATCTGACGGCAGAGAGTTTGAGACACCTGCAGGAAACATATGACATCACAACAATAAACTAAAGGCATGAATTTGAGAAGACTGCAATTGACAAACAAGATAAAAAGTGGTTTTTGGTAAATAAACTTTGGACATTCAGATTACCAGCCCCGTTAAAGTCGCCTTTTTAAACACGAAGATGCACTATAAAAGGAACTTTAGCCCTGGCCCTTTCAAGTCCCGTGCGCTTGCAAAGCTTACAAATAAAAGTAAACATTGCGGCCGCAACAGGCGTGACAGTATGAGTAACGAACAGGCTTTGTAATGTTGTTATATTCGTAGTACTCCACGCTTTATTTTGTTTGAATTACTACAACAATTTTGCTTGTATTTTCTAGTCCGGTCAATAAACGAATCGCGGTCCATTGTTTTACTCTAAATATGAAAAGTAGTTGACCGAATTGCACCACAATACAAATGACTTCAATGACTTAAGTTTATACTAAAACCTGAAACAATTACTGCACCACAACTTGCTAATAAGTAAATGGACGAAACATAACGTTGTATTATTATTTGTGTTTCGCGCGTCGGCCTCTGTGAGTTCGCCTGAAATTTTCCCGCTCAAGTCGAGCCAGCCGCCTTCGTCGACAAGTTGTACTCACTTGCTCTGGACCCCCCTGCGTACACACTGCGCCCTGAGTAATATCCTCCATACAAGTTGTACTCACTCGCTCTGGACCCCCCTGCGTACACGCTGCGCCCTAAGTAATATCCTCCATACAAGTTGAACTCACTCGCTCTGGACCCCCCTGCGTACACGCTGCGCCCGAAGTAATATCCTCCATACAAGTTGTACTCACTTGCTCTGGATCCCCCTGCGTACACACTGCCTCTCAGCAGTTCATTCTCCGTCCGTAGACTGTGGAGCTGGGTCTCGTATTTACGGATGTTGGCCTCCAGCCTGCCTTCTAGTGCAGCTATCTTGCGTTCAGCCTCCGTCTGGATATCACTGTGTCTCCTGTAGGTAATTTAGAACAGCACCTTTTAGTATAGAGAGCACTCTTCGCGCGCTCTGATTGGCTACTCAAACTCGCATTATCTCGCGTTCTGATTGGCTACTCAAACTCGCAACATCTCGCGTTCTGGTTGGCTACTCAAACTCGCAACATCTCGTACTTTGATTGGCTACTCAAACTCGGAACATCATGTGACACGAAGTCTTTTTGGCCATTTTCGAAAGTTGCTGAAACTATTGCAAAGAACGAGCAATTGACGAACGCAAACAGAACCCACAAACGTCACGCACGGTAGTTCTTCTTTGTTTCCGTTCTAACTCTACATCCAACTGAAAACACACAGAAAAACACTGTTGTGTGACAGAAGTGATTCGTTTACTAGTACACTTGCGCGCACGAAAGTGTGCATCGTTTCAGAACACTCACAGATAGTTTACAGTGTAAAACCGAAATTAATACACCATGTAAGTTTTCTCATTTTATGGTGATTATCTGGCTGTTTGTTTGCAGATAAGCTCTACCAACGTCATGTATACATTCTTCTACTAAACCTATTAATAGAGGCAGAGCTATTTCTAATCGCGTTCTTGTGCTTGTTCCCTCCCTAACACCCTCAGATAACAGTAGACAACGACGGGACCCTGCACCGACTGTAGGTACTTCAGACAACCCACACACTTCTCACAAAGAGTAAGGTTAACCTTGGGGTTCTGGGCGAGTGCCGCATGTTAAAATACGTCCTGTGGATACGAGTGCGTTACGTTCAAAAAAGAAAAATAGAAAAATGCGAAAAAAAGCAGGAAAGAAAGGAAGGAAAGGAAAAAGGAAGGAAGGAAGAAAAAAAAGATAGGAAGAAAAGAAGGAAGGAAGGAAAAAGATAGGAGGGAAGTAGAGAAGGAAGGAAGGATGGACGGATAGAAGGACGGAAGGAAGGAAGGATGGATGGATGGATGGAAGGAAGGAAGGAAAGAAGGAAAGAAAAAAGAAAGAAAGGAAGGAAGGGAGGAAGGAAGGAAAGAAGGAAGAAAGGAAGGAAGGAAGGAAAGAAAGAAAAAAAGAAAGAAGGAAATAAGGAAGGAAGGAAAGAAGGAAGGAAGGAGGTTAAGAAGTGAGGAAGGAAGGAAGGAATGAAGAAAAGAAAGAAAGAAGGAAGGAAGGGAGAGAGATTGGAAGGAAAGAAGGATGGATGGGTGGATGGAAGGAAGGAAGGAAAGGAAGGATGGAAGGAAAGAAATGAGGAAGTAAGTCAAGGACAGAAGGAATTAAGAAACGAAAGAAGGAACAAATGAACGAACAAAAAAAGGAAGGAAGGAAGGATGGAAGAAAGATGGAAAGAAGGAAGGAAGGATTAATGGAAGGAAGAAAAGAAGTCAGGAGGAAGTAAGGAAAGAAGGAATTAAGAAACGAAAGAAGGAACGAATGAACGAACAAAAAAGGAAGGAAGGATGAAAGAAAGTTGGAAAGGAAGGATGGATGGAAAGAAGAAAGGAAGGGAGGGAGGGAGGAAAGAAGGAAGGATGGATGAAAGGAAGGAAAAAAGGAAGGAAGGAAAGGAAGGAAGTAAGGAAGGAAGGAAGACAGAAAGAAAATGACACTACTTTCCTTTTACCTGAACTCGTTGTCCTTGATACTACTTATGACCTCATGGTTCTTCTTAAGTGCGTTCTTGTACTTGTCGCTGCGTTCTGCTTCCTGATTGGTCAGTTCTTCTCGCAACGAGTCCACCTCTGATCTGAGAACACGGTTCTCGTCCTGATACACACGAATGAATGATATTAGCCGATTTCCGAATTGCTACCCAGTGCCACAAACAACACTCTCAAGTCATAGTCAAGTTGGTAGAGCAAAACCAAATGTATGAGAACTGAGAACTTGACCTCTGTGTCAAGGTAATGTACCTATGCACTCTAAAGCAGTTGCCCTAGTTACAGAGGAAATGACTTGCTTTTTTTCTTCATCCATACACGAAATAACTACCCGGGACAGGGACGTTCAGTTGTTGTTTAGTCTCGTCGTTCTATCGGAGTATTTAAAAGAACCCACGCACTTGTCGTTGTCAGGGCGCAATTCAGTGTCTTAGGCAAAAAACGATGTGAACCATTCGTTGTGTCTAAGACCCTCAACCGCTGGACCTCAATAAGGCTCCAATCTGAGAACGAAGTATTCCATTGCTCATTGTACAATAACAGTAAAAATAACTGACACTTTTTGGTTACTTAAACTGTCTTTTATCCAATAGGATCTTTCGTTCGTAGAGTAAAGGATGATCCCTAGGCCATCTACTTGTTGTTAACAGGTTGCTGAAACGTCCCGCGGGGCCGAAGCACCTGACGGAAAAGTCTACAATATTTAAACAGAACTTTGGCAAGTTGCTAGAAGCTTTTAAAATCTTAACGCACGGGTTGACAAGCAAGAAAGAATCAGAAAAAATCTCTCGTACCTCCAGCTGCACAATGACATCCATATTTCCTTTGTACAGCTCCGACAGATCCTGTACATGCGCACAAGGGAAACACATCAGTGATAGAACGAGGCCGGAGTTCAAATGTAGAGGAGGAAGTTAAACAGACAAGCGGTAAAATGCACGTGCTCTAGGGGAAGGGGTAGGGTGGAGACATGCTATCAACTCAGGTTCCAGAAAAAGTATTTCACTTATTTTCAAGGGCATTCAACACAAGAGTTTCGTGTCCAAAGATTAGGAACTTTTTGAAAGAACCAATTCGTTGGGGATGTATTGGCCTTTTGTGCTTGAATATTGGCTTCGTCTCTGAGGTAGATAATCAAGGCGGAAGAAAATACGAAAATGCCTTTACAAAGCTATCTCAGTTAGTAAGATCTATCAATAAGAGCTCCCTTCTGATAAAGTACAATGACCCCAATTTGGTTTCTTCCTTCTTCTTGTGAAAAGGTTTCGATTCTGTTTTAAAAAGTGGCGACATACCGAGAGCTGGCTGTTGACGGTGGCGTCCCGCAGATGCCTGTTCTCAAGTCTCAGCGCCTGCAGCTGGGCGTTAGTCACCTGAACAGGAAACCGTGAGTCAGGGTAAGGTTCTCATGATCATACTGACACGAGAACCGTGTTTAGGCAACACTATCCAGAGACATTTTGATTCACGTTTTAAGACAAAGTATAGCGGTATTATTATTTAGCAATATTCCAATATTTTGATAGTAGGTAGATAAGAGGTCTTTATATTGACCTTCCATAAAAAACATTTGAGGATACAGTTAGGTATCGAAACTCACAACCTTGAAGGGAAACGTAAAAAGATTCCAGTTATCGAGTTTAAGTTAGCTGAATGGTCGGCATACCCAGGGTTCGAGCTATCGGGACTCAACTGTATATAGTTTAGTCATACACGAGTCAACACAAGACCTTACAAACCCCATGATTGGCACACCGCGTAGCTGACGTCACGAACACGCGTGCAAGGCATTGGTGGACAGATTTTCGGACAAATATCTGGTTTAGACTGTGAGCGGAGTCCTATACACACTGATGTATTTTCCATAGTATGGTCGAAACGGTATGGCTCCGTGACCATTGGTAAACTTGATAGGGTCATCACAACAACTTCAATCCCAGAATGCCTTGCGCGCGGCGTCCTATACACACTGATATATTACGTTAAGTATGGTTTAAACGGTATGGCTCCATGACTATTGGTAAATATGATAAAATCATCACAACAAACAACCAACCTGCAGCTCAGCAGACCGCCGGTCACAGCGCTCGTTGGTTTCTCTCAGCTCTTTCTCCATTCGCTGGGCCCGCTCGCTCATATCTGCCACAGAACCGTCCCTTAAAAATAAAACATCATGGCACCTAGTCAGTGAGCTTTTTTCAACCTTTCGACAGTGTTTCAAGCTCGCTTAAATTGGCCAACTGTTTCCGATGTCGGTAACTGAGGAGTAAAGAAGCTTCCCCAAGCAGACTAAAACTTTCTTGTTCCAAGAATTGAAAAGATTGACACAGTTTAAATTATAATTCTTCGGTTTATGTAGATAGAGCTAAAGCAAACGAAACTGAAGTTATAGCTTTAGTTTAAAAATAAATTATTTTTCATAACAACAATTATAACAGTTATGAAGTTTAAGTTTGTAAAAAATGAGTCCTCTTCCAAAATTTAAATGAGCAGGGAAGCCAAACATAATTATTTCCTTGACACGGCCTTAAAATATGAAAGAGATAATTACCTTCTGTGTAGATCTAATGTCTGGGAAGAAATCTGTTTTTTCATTCCTTCCAGTTCGGCTGCGTGGTTCTCTTCCAAGGAACAAATCTTCTCTTTTAACTGTAACGAACAGAAACGAGATGAGAACCTTAGGCCAACGTTTTTACCTTTCCCTAATTTAAAAATCCTAGCTTGAAATAGCTTTGCATAAAACTTGTAGTTAACACTGCTTTCAACAACATCTATTTTTGTTACAGTAAATTTCTTTTAATTTTGTCATATATTGTAATTTTGAAACAGCACACCCTTTCAATACGAACCCAAAGTGCGGATTTTGAGATTCCGGGTAACGGTAGAAAACACAGATTTAAGCTTGGTTTTGAGCGAGCTAGTGTAAAAAACTCACTTGAAAACTAATTAAAAAGTGCAGTTCATCAAAGGTGACCAACTGACCTTAGTATTTTCGCTGGCTAATCGCCTTACATCGGTTTCTTCTATAATTCGAACTTCTTCATTCTGCAAGAAAAACAAGCTGAAAGTAAAAATACAGATTGAAAAATAACCTTTCGTGCTAGTTTACAACAGAAACGATGCGCGAACGTAACTCATATTATCTTAGTTGTGTGGATTTTACGATTGTGTAGGCGTTTTGGGCAAGTTTTGGAAATTTAAGTCAAAAAATATGTTCAAGACGACCCACTCACATATTTGCTAGGTATCAATCAATCAGTCCATCATTCGATCCATCATTCGATCAAAGAATCAATCAACCAGTCAATAAATCAATAAACCAATCAATCAATTAGTCAATCAAACAATCAATCAACCGATTAACCAATCAATTACTTTAATAACCTTTTAGAGTTTCAATTGATTTAGCTTTTTCAAATGTTTGGAAACGCCAAGACTAAAAATAGTTTCATGAAAATATTTAAACTATGAAACTCAAAAACAGTTACTTGTAGCTAACTATTAGCAAATAGGCAAATTTATCAGTTTTTATGCGTTGTATAAAATATGACAAAATGTGAACACATAAAACTTTAAATTGGACACCTTACCGAAAATACTAGTTAGTCTCAGTGTGAGTTTCTTAAAACATACAGAAAAGCTTTAAATACAATACAAGTCCACTGAAACCAACTGTTTTACAAGTGTTACAGCTACTAGTCTAATAATACACTTATCACAAGTGTTGTCCAAATGCTTACCAAGTCCCTGTGTTACTGATGAAAGAACCTAAACCGAATTTTTTTCTATCAGGTCCTGCATTGTTTGAGAAATGCAAGAATGTGACAATTTTGGATTGAGTTAAACATATGTTTGCTTGTTTATACAGCTATTTCAAAAAAGGTTGTCATAGTCAATAGTCGAATACTGGAACCGAAGGGAGCAGACGCGTGAAAAGTGTGTAAGAACTTTCCTTTTATCAACAAATGTTCTGTAAAATACAAGGTAAGCAGTATTTCACTGAAATATTGGTTTGTAGTTTTATACCTTTCTACGTAATTCAGCTTGTAGTTTGGCATTTTCTTTTGAAATGCTTCCAATTCTGCATAGAAATAAGAACAAAGAATTATTTAGACAGCTGAACTACAAGAAAACAACGTTATTGTACCCTGGAATGTGCAAAGTTCTGATCAAATAAATAAACAAATCAAGAATATTGTTATAAATCAGGAATACTGTTACCTTAAAGGGTTTACTGGCTTTCTGAAATAAACAAGGAGCTAGATGTGCCAGGAAAAGAACCGGTTTGTCTGAGGTGGATTACATCACATTTCAAAAGCAGACACATGCTATTTCTACTCTATCACAACACATAATTATAGCAAAATGCTGAACTAGTTGTAGATCTAATCAATAAATGGTAAAGTTATATTACCACAAGGTGAAAAACTCATATAAAAAAACTAACATAACGCAGAAAACGATAATTAAACACTTTCAATAAATTTAACTGGTCATTTGAAATACAGCAAACATACTCTTTGTTCAGTCTTTCTATTTCGTCCTTGTGAAAAGTTTCGGTGTCTTCTTGAGACCTTAAAGAGAGAACGATAACAGTTGTATCAATGAGATGCTATCATTGGGTAACTAAACAGAATTCACTCCCAAAAGGGTTGACCAGTTGCGAAGTTCTAAATACTTTTCTACTTAAATATTTGGAAGATGGGAGGGAGGGGGGGGGGTGGCTTCTCATTCATTTTCTTTAGTTTGATCCTTTCCAATCGGTTCTGTCAGCGGTCTTTTACTTCATTCCCAGGAAAATGTGTCTTCATAGACAAAGTCGAGCAACAGAATACTCTGGTTTAGACCTCAAGCAGGCAGTTCCTATTTCGTCGCACCACGAAAAGACATTGCGAACGCCGAACGCACTTCTAGACATCAATGCGGCTGTTAGATTCAATTTCAACCATTTTTAGTTTGTTTTGTCAGTTTCAGCAAAACTTTCACTCTTATTCCGTCCTGGCGGTTTTCAATTGTACGAGTCATAAATTTTCGGTTGGCATTTGAAGAATATTCTCTATTTGGACTGTACAAAACCGCCCTTATCGAGTCATAAAAAATAATTGGAGCGAAGTTTCAAAACTCGCCAGGATGGTTTTCGTCTTCAACTACTATTTAATGAACTTGCCAAATTTGACGGCATGAGGTAAAAAAACTGCGGGATCATTGATCCTTTGCTTTGTCGCAGTTTTAGCCAAAACATGTCTCGAGAAACTCATTCCAAAGTACGCCGCACGTCATACAATTTTACTTCCGGCGAAAACTCTCGTTCGTTATACCCGCAGACTATTAGACGTATTGACAAACCTTTTTTTCACTAAAATTCCATTAAATGTATAATTATATTCTGTAATAACCTAGAATAAAAGTTATCCAATCGAACTTCTGTAGGTTATGCAAACATGAATGTTTCACTGAATAACACACCCATAGGCTGCTGGTATCGATAATGAAGGATTTGATTAAACAGATTGTTACTTTTAATGACCACTAAATCCTAACGATTTGTTTAATTGGGTAGAGACTCAAACACTATAAATATAAAAATATGGTAGAAAAGCTACAGTGGAATGGTAAATGCATAAATTGTCCTAGCTTCTCAATTGTTTTTCAAGTACATGTAGTAAAATATATTTAGGCTAGTGCTTGGTTTTGTCTTTACTATATGTTTTAGTGGCATTATCACGGTATATTATAACTCGTTACAATGTAAAACAGGAACAGATACAAAATGACAACTACTACAGATATATACAGATTTTTGCTAAAGCAAATTATGGCTAGATCCACTTCCCTGTGGTGGCTAGAGAAAGTCATTACTCGGTCATGTTTGGGCTTATCATTTCAACATAAACATTGCATTTAACCTCCACGGGGGAAAAGATCTAGTAAAGATTTTCATTAGCAAATGATGTATTCAAGCGCAACATTGCCTCAGACACTGTAAGCATGGATTAATTTCAATGACGATTTGATCGTTTTACAATCTCACAAAACACAACCCAGGATTCGGATTCTTTAAAAAGTTTTGTTTCTCAAAAGATTTTCTAGGTCTAGTCAATCAAAACGATCAACCTACTCGTAGAAAAAATGGGATAACATACGGGGCTACCCATGTAGAATCCACCATCGTAAACATATCTTTTGTACGTACAGCAGTTATTGAAAATTACTAAATTATGAACCATTACAGGTAGATAAATTTCCAACAGATAGGAAAGATTTCTTTCTTAACTCACTGGATCTGCAGCTTATTTGTTCGAAGCTCCTCTTTCAAACGTCTGAGTTCCATGCTCTCTGTCCGTCTACCCGAGTCTTCCATTTTCCTAAAGACAATACGTTACAAGTTACCTTTGAGCCTAGTTAGTAGTGTCATCCTCCATAATGTTATTTATTAAATACCGAGCACTGAATATTGAAATTCCGGTAATCTGATTGGCTCTCTACTCACGGTATAAATCCTATATGCTGCAATATGTCCAAATATGGAAACTGAAAATTTTATCACGGAAAATCTCCCCTTAAAATGGCCGAAAACTCGACTCGGTAGAAAACAGAATTCGAGATATTTTTATCCGGTGTTTAGTATTTAATAAAACAATTATTCCACTCACGCTTGTTGGATATGAGCTTATGATAGCTGACTCGGTGCGTCGCACCTCGTCCGCTATCTAAAAGCTCATATCCAACAAGCGTGAGTGGAATAATTGTTAAATATCTTTAATGCTATAAAGTTACCTTCATATCTTCCTTCTTGCTGTAATGTCTCATTACAAATGTCATCCTGCAAACTGCTTTAACTCATTTTTATTGTCCAATAACCAAATATGATCATCGAAGTTGTTTTATTAGTTTAGATCATCCATTATGCTGTAATATCCTTTTACACCATCAAAGATCGCCGTCCGATCTGTTTTACACATGTTGTAATACCTTATGACAACATCATCATACATATACGGTGGCCCACAAGTGCAATACAAAATAAAAAATTTTCAGTACAAAAATATTTATTTCAGTACAAAAATATTTATTTCAGTACAAAAATATTTATTTCA
>JAOBRG010374534.1:0-11569 GCA_027574985.1 Umimayanthus nakama
TGCTGTGCTATGCTGTGCTGTGTTGTGTTGTGCTGTGCCGTGCCGTGCCGTGCTACGCTGTGCTGTGCTATGCCGACTGTGCTACGTTGTGTTATGTTAAGTTGTGTTGTGTTGTGTTATGTTGTGTTGTGTTTGCATTGCCGGCTGTGCTACGTTGTGTTGTATTATGCTGTGTTATCAGCTTTGCTACATGTAGATGTACTGTGCTGTTTTATCAGTGTTATGCTCTGCTGTGTTGGGTGCCGCATGGTAATCTAGACCAACCTACAATACTGTGTATGATGTGCTAAGTTGGGTGAAATCTGCCTTTTTGTGCATTATATTGTTTCGGTGATTGTATTGTACTGAACTGTGCTTTATTGAGCTTTTGCATCGAATACCTTCCAACATGCGACTGTTATGATAACCCAGCGTCCGTCTGTACCTTTGATACTGTTTTAAAATGATACTTAAACTGGAACCAAATAGTGTGAATAATTTATTATCTCTCCGCTGATAACGTTCCTGATACGACTACAGATTTGCGTTCATTTGCCATCACGTTACCCTATATGCCTACGTTTTGAGCCCGTATATGACTTGAAACTCTTGAAGTTTGATGCCGCAACTCAGATATTGTGTGGAATGGATTGCTAATGACGTCAAACGCTGAACATTATTTACCGACATTGTTTCTGACGGGTGTTCATCCGATCCGACGCGAGCGAGCAAATAATTCACACACACGCAATTGCTGTCAACGTAAAAAATAAGTATGAGATCCAAAAATGTCAGTAGAACATGATGACTTCTGATAAAGCAGACATGTTTACTTTACCAATATGTCCAGGAGTTACACATTTTAACAATGATTAATGTCTGATGTTTTAGCAACTAGCTGAGGCATGAGACTGAAACGAAAACTAAGGAAGTTAGCACGCGACAAATTCATTGGAATCTTTTTGAAATATCTTATGAGAGCTGTTTTCTTGTAGGTGTCAAAAATTCATCCCTCGATGCCAGTAATTCATATTTCTAAAGTGTTATACATTGGTTTGTGAAAAGAAGGGGGAGGGGGGACGTGTTAATTATATACCATAAAAGTTTGATTCTAATCCGTTGTTCTATGTAAAGCCTAAAGGTTATTGAAAAGCTGCATGAGCGATTGGTTGCGCACGTCACAAAGCAAAAATAACTTTAAAGCCTTATAACTACAATCAAATCCCCCAGGAATCTCGAGGTTAACTAGATATGTTTGTTGTTACTTAAAATTCTTTTTCTTCAGGAGCCGGGTTTAGAGCTCCGAGTGAGTTATCAGAAAGTGCAGCAATACTCTCCCTTGATACTTCTTCAAGTGGTGTCGACATGTTGATTGGTCGCTGACACTTTCATGAGGTTGTGTTTAACACTTAATTAGTATATGAGCCCAGCGTGTACTTTTTATCAGATCTTGTAGGCTGGTTTGTTTGTTTCTCAAGAGTTGGTATTTTGCCGTGAGCATATTTTAATAAAACTGGTTTACACATAAAGCCGGCCGATATTTGTTCTGCACCCATTCCTTGTCACATTCCTTTCACATCTCAAATACAGCGGTGTTCGTTTTGTTGCAAGAAAATCTCTACCTGTATCGAAACTCTGGCCTTAGGTGAGCGCTCGAATTGGTGTATTTTGTGACAGCCACAGTTTGTCTCACTTTTTGCATACTTAATCGACACTGCTATGCTCAGCTGGGTTTTTAATCGACAGGTTATGCATATGTTTTGAGTCATTTACAAAGATTTGATTGCCTGTGACACATAGTTTCTATTGTTGGGATTGTGGGAACTGTGGGCATTTGATCATAATAGACTTGTAAGCAAAGTGTTAGGTCTTGCAAATGAACACAACTGCAGCGAGCAACAAGTGCTGCTGATCATTGAAGTATTTCAAGCGGCCTTAAACCATCTCTGAAAGGGCGCGCAAGAAAAGCACAATGCAAGTTAGATGGGTTTTATAACTTCTGGTCAGGCGAAGACAGTGCCAATAGTATAGGTGACGATTTTCATCTCTTATTTTTGCATAACTTCGGCGTTTGCCCGAAAAACAAACAGTAACAGGGCTTTTATAGTTAACATATAATTTGCTCGAAGGCGGTAATCTTTAACACCTTTACAAGTCAAATATATTTTAATAACCATATTGTCGACACAACCTTCTGGCATATGTGATCTTATCGGCTGGAACAAAATTATCGTGTTCTCACACCGTTGTCCAATTGTAGGTGAGATGGAAACTCTGTTACTGTGGATTCTACTGAGCGGAGCAGCTGTTTCCGATGCCCAGTTTCAGGTACGAGAACACATAGCATAGTTCAATTGTTTTGTACCTTTGTACCACACGAGCGTTCGGTCAAGTAATAAAGTGCAAATTAAAAACTTCCTGAATATAAAATACAGTCAAAATCGGTTAGAAGCCAGTCTCTCGCTGGGACATGTTGTTCTCTCGTTTTGTTGGGATTAATTGATCACAAATCTTAGAAGTGGTCTCCGACTTTTAGCGAGAGGCATGTACTATCTTGAATTTACTGATAATTTGGCCTTAAGATTCGAACTTAACACTCTGGACCGACCGAAATACACTGTTTGATCGTTTTACACGTGACCTCTAGTCTCTACTTACAAGCAGGTGCAATTCAGCTGTTAAGGTTAAGGCTTCGTTTAACTTTGTAAGAATTTTCGTGTTCTAAGCTGGCGACTTAATTATCGCGGCTTTGCCATTGTTAACGATACCTGTATTAACTCAAGCCAAGGTCATGGCCCTTTATGCAACTTTTAAGACTTTAAAAGGGTTCAGTTTAGAGTTCGACTTAAAAATATTTGGCTTTTAGCCAAAAAGCTGTAGGTATTGAAGGGTTGCCTACTTGAAAGTATTGGCCGTGTTTACGGGACAAATTCATCGCTGCTAATTGTTTCGTGTACTTTTGTTCTACTCCACAAGTTTTATACCATGTATACTTCACACGCCGTGCCTGTATGGAGGAAGCATTTCCCAACCTTCAACTTCACTCCAATGTGTGTTGTTTAGTTTATGTTCTTTCCAATACTAAACTTATTCTTGCTGACTCACTATTTCAAGAATGTCCTAAACGGCACTCTGATTAAAAAGTTACTGTCCGCAACTTGTGGTTCTATGGTGTTTCAAGAAATAAAAGACATAATTCGCGCTCCCTTAGTAAATCTCTTAAACAAACAGCACCTGGAAGTACTCAGGGCCCTTACAGAAACTTTTATGATGAAAATCAATTTTTCCTGAGTTTTAATAATGACAAAGCACTGTTATTGTTAAGCTTTGCTGTCACAGAAAAATATCTGTTGCTTTGGTTCGGACTTTTGCCAACCATCCCATATTTGAACAAGGTAATTTAGGCAACATTTCTGTTAAATGTAGCTCTAAATTCAATGTTTTTCGTTTTTGTTTTTGTTCCCCTGGGGGACTTGTAGTCAGATCTGCCTGCAAATACGACCGTGCAATACAAAACATTATCCACGCGTGTAAAGGTTTTGTTTCCATCTTCCTCGTGCCCAAAACTCGCTCCGTTGTGAGACGCGGCGAAGCATAAACTCGCACGTGCGGAAGTTTCAAGGACTTTCTGATTTTTTTAAAACTAAACAAAAAAGACTTTTCAACATGTATTACTATTTGTGTTGGAACTTTTGGCGGTACAGAATGAGTAGAAAACAATTTTATTGTGCAATTTGAACGAGCTCAGAACAAATTCAGATTCTTTTTTATATTGCCCCTTTTCCGGTCTCTGTATAATTATTCGATATTGCGCGCTCAGTAAAAACACAAACCTGGGCCAGAGGCCAAGAACATTATAATACAATTGACTCGCAATTTGCACGAATCCTCCTCGAATGAAAGAAGAAGCGATTAGATATGCTGCGTTTTCGTGCTGTCCTCCTGTATCTACTAATCGTTAACCTTGGTTTGTGGGGAATAAATTTGCGTGGTCAGACTCTTTGCGCGCCAATACACACTACAACATGCTCGTTTAAAAAAACCTCTCTCAGGATATTAAAATGTTAAAAAATAAAGTTAAAATGTACAAAAACGAATCTCATGGTATCAAAAATGTAATCGTCAGCGTAGATGTCCAATACACCACCGGCAAGTTTCCTGTGACGGGAGAGCTGAAAAGCTGTTAACAAAGAGGCTTCGCTTAAGTGCTATTAATTATGCACTTTGCATCTTCTCCGATACTGTACTTCTGCGCTAAACGTAACTAATATTTATTATTGCCAGTAAAACGTGCGCGTGTTATTGTATTGATCAGTAAACTTGTTCAGAATGGGTACACGTTAAAGGTTTTTTTGAACTGGTTGTAACAAATGTAATTTTGTGATCTAAACTGGTTGTTGTTAACTGTTTCAAAAGAAATGATGAACTTCTAGAACGTAACCGCGCAAATCAACAGGCATTAACTGAAGTTTTGTTTTGGGATTTGTTGAAACAGTTCCCGCTTCGAAACTTGGGCGGTTGGTGTTTTGAAACATTTTCATTTGTAAACGAAATATTCTACACTACTTGGCCAGAAGAGTGACATTCGATTGGGCGTGAACTTGTCCGAGAAAACGAGCGAACTGGTCATCCAATTGAAACACGATTGTAGGAATCATCAGTACGGGGAAAAGATAGAGAATGTGAGCTCGTCCGAGGTCAATACTAGTGGCTCGTTTATGCTTAACTATATTGTGATATTTAATTGGAAACCTCTTCTACTTGTTAAACTAATTAAAACAACTTATTTTTGACAGATCTGGTGTAGTGTGGCTTAATTTAACCAGCTGGTAATAGAGCCATTAATCATAGGAGCGACAGGATGTCGCCAGCGCTTACAAATAACCTTTCTCTCCCGTCGTGGCATTTACATACCAATTGTTAACTGATCGAGTCGTTTTGATATTGTATTTGTTCGAGGTTTAAAAAAAAAATGTGTTGTCTTAAAATTCTAACATTTGAAAAACGAAATGCTGTTTTTTGAGCGAAAAAAATACCTGCTTTAGTAAAAGTGATGGTATAGTAATAGTGATAGAGATAGTGATAGTTATAGCGATAGCGATAGCGATAGCGGTAGTGATCATAGTGATAGTCATAGTAAAGGTAATAGTAAAGGTAACAGTAACAATAATATTAAGAGTAACATTAATTGAAGGTAAGAGTAATAGTAACTGTAACAGTAGCAGTAGCAGTAACAGTAATAGTAATAGTAATAGTAATAGTAATAGTAATAGTAATAGTAATAGTAATAGTAATAGTAATAGTAATAGTTATAGTAATAGTAATAGTAATAGTAACAGTAGCAGTAGCAGTAGCAGTAACAGTAACAGTAATAGTAATAATAATAGTAATAGTAATAGTAACAGTAACAGTAACAAGTAATAGTAATAGTGGTAGTAACAGTAATAGCAATAGTAATAGCAATAGTAATAGCAATAGTAATAGTAATAGTAATAGTAATGGTATTAATCATACTAATAATTATGAAAAAGATAATAAAAAAAAATAATAATAATAATTAAAATAATAATAATAATTAAAATAAAAATTGTAACAATAATAATAATAATAGCAGTAGTAACAGGAATAGGAATGACAAAAAAAAAATAACCGTAATGTGTTATGGTTAATTGGAGCAAGTAGCAAGTTTGTCATTTATCACTTTTCTTCATCTCTGAAGATCTGAAATCTATCCAGGATCTTCGAGCAATTAAATCTATTCGGAAAACATAATGAAATTCTATACTACAGGTGTTACAGGTTTCTTTGCTGACTTTGCCTCTCTGGCTAGTGCAGCTTTACATTTCAGTTCATTGAACAGGCCTTTAGTTTTCCCGATCTAACCAGCTCAATTCGTGCAAAGTAATGCGTTTGTGTATTTTGTTGCAAACAAACTGTGAACAAAAATGGACACAAAAGTAGACCATTGTGAAATAGCACAAAAAGTGACCTCATGCTTGACAACACACTGGGTTGCTGAAGATTCTGAAAAAAAGATGTTAGAGCATTCAGCCTCTGCCTCGATATGAATTTTTTTATATTGGAAAAAGAGTGTTAAAGTCTTAAACTATCTCAATAGCATTATGCAATCAAGCTAGCTAAGGTTCTTCGCTTCTTTGAGGTCTTGATTGACATGGTTGGAACGCTTATCTTGCTGTGCATGTTTAACAAGTCAGTTTACTTACAATTTGTCTTTTCTCAAACGCCTGACCTTTGGGGGCACTACAAAAGCTTTTGGTAAATATTTGCAAACCTTGGGCTTATGTATCTTTACATGGAATATCTATGTCACTTCGTAGTAATCATTCCGACGAACAAATTGCTGTAGCATTTAGGACAAGTCGCGCTATTCGGAGATAAAAGAAGGGATAGATTGTCAAATTGGACATGGCTTAGTGTGTTTGCGTTAAATATTGTTTTAATGACCTCTAGTTTGGATTCAGTGGAAGACTTGTTCCAAAAGTCAAAAGTTGGGGTAAAAAAGGAGATCAAGAGTAATAGAAATCAATTAACTACCCGGCTTTTCTAGAACTACCGCTCGGATGTAACAAACAATTAACTTTTGTTACCGAAGTCTTTTAGAAGCCGAAAGTGATTCTAATTGTATTTATTGTTTATTCCGTTTTTGCAATAATGTTTTACCACGTTTCCTACTGACTCGTAATTTTCCAACCATAAAATAGGGAAGAAAAAGTAATTTGACTTTGTGCACAAAGAAATAGTCGTCAGTATCTCAAGTAGTTTATATATTGGCTTGGATTTTCCTGGTTTAATTCACAGCCTTGTTGAACGTGATCACCGGCAAAATAGGCAAAGCATGTTTATGGTAAGGTCCATTGAAGACACATTGTGCACTTACGATTATTTTTTTTCGACCTAATAGCAACAAAATGAACAGAGCACGCAAAGAGTTAGGAAGTTGATTGTTGGGCTTTGCGCCCCCTGCTGTTAGTCTCAAACGTTAGTGTTTAAATTGCATTAAACAGCTCTTTTACGCCATTTACTACCAAATCTAATTTTCGTCAAACCACGCAATTTGCTTGAACGCTCTACACCATCAACAAGAACGCTCCTAACGTTTTAGAACGAGGTGTTCTGCAGAGAGAATGTTTTACTCGAGCCAATGAGTTTTAGAGTCGGAATTTAAGCAAAACATCTGTTGTGTGGGGAGGTCGTGCTTGAGAAAAACTTGTGCCTTATCCTTGAGACTTTGCAACTCTGCTATCAACCATACTGTTATCGAAATGTAAGTTTTTTGGATGCAGTAAGTAGGATTTGTAAACTCGAGAGCAGGTTTTGGAGTCAAGTTTCACTGATCAAGATTATATCTTGGCTTTCTAATAACTTGCGTTGATTATCACACTGATAAGGTTGATATCAACTGATAACGATGCTATATTAAATCGTTTGTTTTGTCGTTATTGTTAATAGGAGGAAGGCATAAAAGCCATCAGAAGATGAGTACATCCTTTAAATACCGGTCTTTTGTTTTCTGCTGTAATTAGATTAATTTGAAACTTCAATGAATTTGAAACTTTTGGGGGAAAAAAGGGCTTTAGACCGTTACGAACAGTTAAGTTAAATAAAACTATTCGTAGCTAAAGAGAGTAACTTAAAACGATGGATATTATTATATTCAAATTGAGATGTGGAATAAACCAGAAATATTGATTAAATACTAATCAAACTTAGTTATTAAAGCAGTTCAGATATTTTATCAAATGCATTCTTTCCATCTCCTTATCATAATTGATTTGGATCGCATTAGTTAAATCTATCTTGCTGCTATCTGATCTTGTTATCTCACATTCAACAGTTTGATAAGATCGCGTACTCTGTGATTAATGAACGCGAATGGTTGACTGCTGATTCAATTATCTATCCTGGTCGAAAAATATTTAGGAATATTTTAAAATGAGAATAAATAACACGATTAAACTTGGGCGCATACCTGAGCCAACGTATTAAACGATATTGAAAGTGATATTTTAAAAACCAAACAACCAAAATTTGCCTAGGCATTTAGTTAAGTGATTGGTTGCAATTTAAAAATTGTTAAGTCGGCAATGCGAGAAAAACTAGAGTGACACAAACTTTGAAAATGACAACAACATTAACAACAGTGACAATGAATCTAGCAAAAGCAGTGGTAATGACTACATTACCTTGCATGGCATTGGCAATAACAGTGATATGAATACGGACAGTGACAAGTCAACATCAATGACAATGGCAACGACAAAAGGTAATGGCAATGAAAGACAGTAACGAACACAAAAAGCTAGCAATAACAATGACAATAAGGGAATGGTTTTGATGTAAAAAAGAATGACATATTCGCTGGTGGTGTCAACTACAATGACGCTGACAGAGACAGTGACAGAGAAAGTGGCGACAACGATAACAGTATCGGTAACAAAAACGATAGCCGTAAAATAACAATGATAACAACAATAATGACAGCGAGGACAACGAGGACATCAAGTACAATGGTAAAGACGGTAGCAGTGACAGTGACAGAGACAATGACGATAACAACAACGGTAACGATAACTATAACCATAAAATAGCAATAGCATTAACAAAAATGACGAGAACGACGACGATGATGGCAACGACAGTGACAGAGACAATGGTGATAACCATAAAGCAGCAATGGAAATAGCAACAGCAACAACGACAACGCGGACGACGATGACGATGACAATAACAATAACAATGACAACAACGATGACTCGCAATAACGATGACAATAACGATGACAATGACATTGATAACAGTAAGGATTACAACGTCAAACGATAGTGGTGGCAATGCTAAACAATGAGAATAGTTTAAGAGAGCGGTTTTGATAAACAGGTTGATAGCGATAATGTAATACTAATGATAGAGATGCCGATAAACTACATGGGCAACTAAGTTGAAAGTAGAAAGAAGCTTACTCTAATAGTTTAGCAATGTTAGATTAATAAAGGCATGCAAACGATCTTTGCTCAGTAAAGCCTGAACTGATTTTGTACAACTGGATGAGTTCATTTTGCTAAAACACCAAGTTTTTTGCCTTTAATTCTAACTGTTATAGCTTTTCAAACTGCCACAAATGCAGATAATAATTGTCGACTACACTCAACACTAGAAAAAACAACAACACAGGTTTCAAACAGAGAACAGCGAGTTACTACTAACTTTTGAAAATTAACTTGAGGTAAATTGAGAAACAGAGAGAGAGAGAGAGAGAGAGAGAGAGAGAGAGAGAGACAGAGACAGAGACAGAGACAGAGACAGAGACAGAGACAGACAGACAGATAGAGACAGACAGACAGACAGACAGATAGAGACAGACAGATAAACAAACAGACAGACAGAGAGACAGAGAAAGGGGGAGTGAGAAAAACAGTATATTTATAAAACAGTGTGTAACAGTAGGAACCTTGCAACTTTGTAAGGAATGATGTACGCTGTTGTAGAACAAACAGAGCTCATGCTGGTGTTTAGACTTGGGATTTAGTTGGATTTAGTTGTAACACTATTCGCAACTAATAAGGCATAAGTCGAACTTTCTAGCGTCGAGCACAGTTGACAAACTTGTAGAGCGAGGTGGTTTTGATTAATGTTTCATTAAGATCGGAATGTGCCCAATGTTTTGAATTAGCAAAATCCATATTTCATGTTTACAGAATTTGTCATCCTAAAGCCTCAATTACGCATTTAATTTTAGATAAGTTGATAAAGCGCTTGAATACATCCTGACCGGCAGATGTTGTTTATAAATTCTTGAACTGATGACCATAAGATGGGCTACAGAAAACATGGTTATGTTTACTCGAACTATCTTTATCCTAAAGCTTATTTAATTATCTCTTGATGCGCCTTTCCCTAAGGGCAAATGATGGAACTTGGAAATGTGGTTTTTAAGAGTCGGAGGTTTGTCAAAGAGACCACTAAGGCGGACTTTTCGCAACGAATAGTTACGAGATATTGCCCTGTTTGGGCCGAAATTGCTGCTTAAAATACATCAGTACATGTAAGATAATTCAAAATGTATCTGTGAGTAAGAAGAAAGAGCGGATAGCATTTTAAGCAATAATTAATATTACACAAATTTAAAATAGCCCGAAACACAAAGTTCAAAATATTACGTTACATAAGTCTCAATTTCTGAGCAACGCGTATGTATAATTTGTCGTCTGTGTTATCAAATATAATCAGCGCCGTACCTATAATATTTTGGGAAGGGGAAGTACTTAGATAATCTCTCTTCTTGGGGGAGGGGAGGGGGCGATATGACAATTACTAAGAGCGTTATAGTCACTTTGTCGGACCTCTAGGGGCTGACAACTGCCCCTCCCCCGCCCCCCAGCCCCAACCCCACACCCTTGCTAGGTACGACCCTGATGATACGTATTTCATATGGTAAAGGTCTGGTTCATTCTATAGAACCTTTGTTTGCAACCGCTCGTTTTGATGATAAGGAATTGAACACTGAAAAAACAGATCTGAACTAACGAACTAGCTCTTAATCTTAAATTAAAAGGGGCCCGTTTATTTAGTGTATTTTGAAAATAATACCGCACTATGATTAAACAAAGTGATTTTGCGCGCATACCGTATTTCCTCGAATAAACGCCGCGACATTCCTTAAATTTTTTATGATTTGATTGTGACGTTTACTCGAGGGCGGCGTTTATTAATACTTTGGCTCTCAGGTGCTGCGTTTGTTTGAGGAAATACGGCAATTGGACCCAACGCTGTTCAAGACAACGCAGTCGAGGAATCAGTCATTAAAGACCATCAAACATTGCGCATGCTCGGCATGGTAGTTATTGCTGTATTACAAGTTTATGGACGCATGTTCGTTTGTTCTTTCAAGGCTTATCAAGCCCAAAAATAAAACAACCAAAAAAAAAAAAACCGGAAAATTCAGTTGAACAAAAAAGCTGTCTATACTTGCATATTGTTTTAAAGTGAAGCTGCGCGTGTTTTGCTCGGCGCTTTTCGCTCTTCCGCTCTCTTGTCAAATCAGACTTCATCAAACAATGCGGCGTGCTCGGGATAATAGTTTCCGCCGGGGTCATCAAATGTTTGTCGATGCTTGCTCGTTCATTATTGGAAGCCATTTTTATGCAAAGAAATAAACAAACATTATAAGGACAATTCAGTAGGAATTAGGCGTCTGTACCTGCATACTGTTTTAAAAACTTAGTTGTGTGATTTTGGTCGCCATTTTGCCGTTACCCTCTTCATTTCTTTCATCAATTGAGATTTAAGTACCAGCTAGCTGGCGTCTAGAGGGACCTAACCATGCCCCTCTACAGTGGCAGTTGGCTTTATGTTTAACCCTAGAATGCATAAGCCCGAAAAGTTACACGAAGGCAAAAGGCTCAATCGGACCACACCTCTCCACTTTTGCCACTAGTCATTCGATTGACTCAGGATATTTGGCATATATAGTTTTTTCATTTTGTACTTTCAATTAGAACATAGCTGGCAATTTTTCGCGCGCTTTTTGTATGGTGCGAGCGTGCATCTAAATCTCGGTAGACGCACGCCC
>JAOBRG010374545.1:0-10847 GCA_027574985.1 Umimayanthus nakama
AAAAAAGGCACTTTTGGGAATCTTATGGCGGGCATGGCGAACTGCTTTTAAGCCGAACTGGCTAAAGTGTCAGAAGATACTACTCCACAGAGCCAGGGAATTAGCAATTTACGGTTGGCGTCCGTAATAGTCTGGTTCAGCAGTCGTACTGTTAAGAGTACAAACGAACTTGAATGGCGAATCCACCAACAGTACATGAGGAAATCCTGGACAAAAAGGTAAACATTGGGGATTTATTGGGAAGAACGAAGCCTTCAAAGACAAAATACAACATGGGTGCTGTTAAGGAATTAATTCTATTAAAATACCGTATTATTTCAATATCTCCCACACCTCGTGATCAAATGTTGAGGCTGGTTGTTCGGGCTCAAGATTAGTGGTTCCCTAAAGTTGTTTTTATAGTCAGTGTGTCAGTTCATTGTTTCCGTAACAAAAGCTCAATTCATAGAAGCCCCATGGTTTCTTTTGGGCACCCTCGAAACCTTTTTTGTTGTGACTTGTGTACCTGTACATATTGTGCATAAGTTATTGGTAGTAAAAGAAAATGCACGTAAATGTAAAGTGTTTTCACGGGCTGTTCAAACAGTACCAATGATGGTAAAAGTGACACCCAGTAACAGCGACAACAACAGTAGCAACGACATCTTATTTGCACCTTTTATCGATAAATTCTGTTTAAACGAGGGTAGACAACAGTGAGAATATCAGAAGCAGTGAATTTAGGGGAAAAATGTTTATTCACTTCGAGAAGAAAATAAGGGAAAGGTTTGATACATATCCACCGGGAATCGAACCTGGACCAACAGATTCAGAGTCCTCGAGAGTCCGACGTGCTAACCACGCTTCTATCGAGACACCATCCTGAACTTTTGCACTCTTCGTGTGTTGTAGAGATTGGTCTTTAGCAATGCCAGATTAACGAGAGACACCACGAGAAGGTTTGCTACGTGTCCCCCGAGACACCATCAAAAGTGCGACACGACACGAAGACAAAAACAAAACAAAAAGAACGGAGCCGAAACCTCAACTCGATGCCATCAGCTCTAGTAAAAAGAACCACAGCAGAATAGCACTAACAGCGACGAAGACGACAACAATTGGTAACACGTAGTAACACTGCGGGTTACAAAAATACAGAACTTTTAAATTCTTTGTTGTTGGATAAAAGCAACAAGGACGCGAATGTCGAGAGCGTTGCAAAACAAGTAACTTAATTTAAGAATATTATATTTTCACGAGCTGGCCACCTTTCCGTCGTCGTGTTCAGAAACAGAAAGTGAAGAGCTCAATTTTGTAGTTTTCCAGAGAATGCACACGACAAAGTGTGAACCGTTTCACTCTTTGTGCCGTTTTAAAGTTAGAGTTGCTAATATTTCATGTTCGCACTCCTTCACGCAAATCAAAGAAGAAACGAGCGAGTTTTACGGACAAAAAGGAGACTACAAGAAGTTAGTGGCGACGTTCGCACCCTAATTGTTAAGGTCCCAAACGACAGTGATAGCACGGTAATACTAGTATTAGCAAACAGCATGCATCGACGTATTTCAATCTCTTCTAAGAACTATACTATCACAGCTTAACACCTCAGCGAACTTGCAATACTGTTACACTACGCCCACACTAATATAACAGCGGTGACCTTTGCCACTAGTGTGACATCGGGGGTAGTGACAGTAAACTGACAATGATGTACTTAGCTGTGTTGTGACAGCACTGGCCCATGTAGCATTTTGATAGCGATGGCAGCAATAATAGTGTGCTAGCGATATAAACTAACAACGCTGCCTGTTTTCAACTAGCCGTTATGGTTACCACGGGTGGCCTCCACTTATTCTTAAAGATTTTCAGAGTGTAATATAAAAATCTCTCTCAATCAAAAGGCAAATAAATGTATTGTAGCAGCAACAACGACAACGCTGTAACATTTCTGTGCACACTAGTGTGGCAGTGGTGACCACTGGAAAGGTTTTGACAGCGATGTGCACACCACTGTGAAAGTAGTGGCAACTGACAGCACTGTGATAGCGATGTGCACATTACGAAAGACGAGAAGGGCCATTCCAACTTCAGAGTTTATAGTTGTAACTTCAGAGTTCAGAGTTATTCCAACTTCAGAGTTCAGTTATTTCAACTTCAGAGTTATTCCAACTTCAGAGTTATTAATTCAGAGCTCAGAGCTATTCCAACTTCAGAGTTCAGAGTTATTCCAACTTCAGAGTTATTACTTCAGAATTCAGAGTTGTTACTTCAGAGCTCAGAGCTATTCCAACTTCAGAGTTCAGAGTTATTACTTCAGTGCTCAGAGTTATTCCAACTTCAGAGTTAATTCACTACAAGAAAACCACAAGAACAAACGCGCTACGGACCTGAAACTATCTTAAGAGAAAGCTTTACCATTAATCGATGTTCCACGTATCTCGCTATTATTATGAACAATATTTTCTTATTATGGGCGCACGATAGGACAAAGGTCATAAAGATTCACTTTTGAAAGGTTAAAAAAAAATTGGAAAAGGTTGATTTGTAAGTAGTCGTTGGTTTGTTTTGCTTTTAGGAAAGTTGAAAGTTAAGTATTTTGGGCGAGCCCTAGCTATCCAAGGAGCCAGGCCCCTTGCTAACTCTAGAACGGCGTTTGTAGAATTAGAAAGAAATGTCTCAGGGTCGAGGCTTAACAATACCAACTGCAATGCCCTTTGTACAGTTCATGCCGAGCTTCCGAAAGCTATATTTTGTGTGCAAGACGCGCTATCTTTGCTCTCTTAGCAGGTAAACTCCGTTACGTTTTTATATTAGCATTTAAGGCATTGCTAAAACTTTACTTTTGTGGGGGAACGTGCAAGTTACGGAAGGTTTGTTAGCGTGGGCAGAAGCTGCGTAGCAACTTTGAGATAGGAGGGGGTTGGGGGGACATTAGCGGCTCAATATTGGGGAGGGCACAATTTTTAAAATATTGGAGGGGTACGTGTCCCCCTCCCCTGCCCGCGGTCCCTTGTGGTAGGAACAGTAGGAGCTGAAAATTACAGGGATTGTGTGTAAGTGTTAAAAGATATTTCCTAAATTGAGTGCTTCAACCCTAACGGTGGTCTACTGGGTATGCATGGTTTATTACTGATCTTGGGCAGCGGCTTGTTCCCTTCCAGTTCCAGTGTTCACAATGGCTGGAAGATACCTTAAGCTTTTGCAGTGATTTGAGATTTAATCAAAAATTGAATGGCAATGAATAGAATTACCGAAAATAAAAGTATAAAATGGCCTTCAAAGTCATGACTCAGATATGTTCCGAACGAAATTCCGCCTGGCCATTGGTGGCCTGACATGGGTTGATTTTCCCAGAATGCCTTGGTGACTTTCTTTCCACCGTCTTGTACAGCCTTAAAGATGTGTTGGCGCCAGATATTCTGATATTTTTTGCTCAGGGAACACATGTTGTTCCTGGCTAACTACCAATGCAGCTGAAAAAAGGTTACCTGCTTTTCTTAGTTGCACTGGTAGTATATCAGAAACTTCTAACTGCCCGATACAAGGATCGACTCCACAAACTAAAGAATACAAGAAAAAAATTGTTCCAAAATGGAAACATTATTGTCATATGTTTTAGCGAGAACCAGTTCTATCGATGCCTAATACAGTGCACAAAAGATTATAACTATGTGACTAGATTGCCAAAAATGTCGGTGTCCAATGCTTACACTAGTTAGAACCAAAGTAAAAGGAGAGGACAGTTACGCGAATAGTTCAGAATAATAAACGTCTGCATGACTAAAAGGAGCCAATGCTGCAATTACAACTCACGTCTTTTGTGTTAAAGAAAAGCCATTTTATTGTTTTTAGTGTGAAATTTCTGTTTTGCCAGTTTAGATTTTGTTAAAGGCTGCAATGTCCATGGATTGCACGTGGTCTTCAAACTTTGTGATCTCCTCCTCAAGATAGTCGGTGCTGATTTTGTCATCTTCAATCACAGCGCTGATTTGTAGTTTCTTGATCCCATAACCAACAGGGATCAACTTCGACGCACCCCAAACAAGACCATTGGCTTCGATTGTTCTCACTAACTTTTCTACCTCGCCCATATCTGATTGCACAATAAAAACAAAGAACACTTAAAATTATGGTTGACAAAATAACAATGCCGTAAAACCTTAAGAAAAAGCCTGAAGGGCTTCATTGAGAGAAAGCCCATACCGAGTTTTCAAAAGTAATCTTGAACAAGTGCTTCTTTTCGAGACGGTTAATATTGAGGTTTGCATTCCTTCTCAAGTATTGTTTGACATTTAACCAAAGAAGACTCGAAAAAAACATAGTTACACAAACACTTGAGGAGGGGGGTCAATCGTACCCCTTTTAATTTTTGACACATTTCATCCCATTGCCATGAAATTTGTTCCATATAATAAGCTTTATTCGTACTTTAATTTGGTTTCCATGCCAACGATAGTCAAATAAATGATGTCATAAGCGGCCGCAATCTTGAATTTTTAAATTTTACGGTCTTGTTCAAATTTTAGTTTATGTACTTTAAATCGACGAGAAAACATTATTCAGCGATTGAAATCCAGAAAAAACGTTATAATCAATTTTGAACTTGTCAGTAATTTGAAAGTTTTATACGAAAAGTTGAGATTTTGCAGTCAAAACACAAAACGTGTGACTAATTATAGTGATGTCATCAGTTGTTACATCATCTAATTAGCGTCAAAAGATGAGTTAACGATTAAAGAATAGTTGTACCAAAGCTTTTGACAATCGGTCCAGCAGCAAAAGTTTTAAACCCCCCTCCCCCAAGGCTTCTAGGATTAGGTATACTTAATTGTGGTTCAAAACTTGCATAATTGTCTTGCTCATTTTTCTATAGCCATCAATTTCAAAAATTTACAGCATTCATCTTGAAAAGAAGTCAACCTCTTGAACTGGCGAAAAGTAACCTCAAAAAGAACCCTGTCTTGAAAAGAAGCCCAACCAAGTGAAGGTGCCCATTGGCTTCTTTTGAAGGTTTAACGGTAGACGATCACAGGTTACATATATGTGGCAGTAGAACAACAACAGCAACGTTTTATTCACCTCAATTTTGCATACGAGTTAAATTGAGAAAGAAGGGTATTAGATAAATAGATAGGTGCTGGTTGCCTGGAATAACCGTTGCGGTTTTACGAACCAGGCAATCAGACTCTATTTTGACTGAATGCGTTTTGAATGGTAGAATGAATAGCAGAAACAAAGCAAAAAGAGAAGGAAAAATAAAGCAAGTGGAGAAAAGCTGCAAAACTGGACTACACAAGAAGAAAAGTACAGTCAGATCTAGAATTAATGTTCAACATTGCGTATTTGAGTTGAATCACTTAATGATTTACAAATAATACTAAGATATGCGCACATGGCTAGACAATCATAATAAAGAATATACATGTAAATGATTGTTTAGCTGCTTGATTTAATAATACTGGGTGAAGTTTTCTTCAAACCTGGCTTTGAATGGCTTCATGGAAAGAGTTTTTAAGTCTGCATCAAGTGCATTCCACATTGTAGCTCCAATAAATATTGGTAGAAAGGACTACCTCGCAGTTTTATTTATTAATATACTGACATTATTTAAACAGAAATTCTTGTTCAGCGTAGCTGGTTTAAATGGAGATTTGTTAAATAATATAAATAAACTATAAGTTAAAAAAATGAAAACAAAGAGGCAGAGCATAAGAGATCGTTCAAAGGTATAAAGGTGAAAATAAATTAACTGAGATGATAAAGATGCTGCTTGACTTTCAGTTTAAAGCAAGTGAGAGACTGATCATGGTGTAAGTTATGAGGAAGAGTGTTCCAGGACTTGGCGGCATTGTACTTACAAGATATTTGATGTTTGTTCCACAGGTTATCCATAACCTGGTAGTAGTAAGGATTTAACTACCAATGGTTACGTATTTATGACACTAAAAAGTACTCTATCACAGGCAAACCATTCTATAGACCACTTTCAAATTACACTTCAGTTCCAACGAACTACAACCTGAATTCAGGGCTTTACACCAAGATTTCATACATTCTTGCATACAGCCTTGACTTCAGGTAACTGAAGCATACTATTCTTACAAAGGTTTTTGCCAAAGTCTGGCAGAAGAAAGAATAAATACCACAGGTTACCCATAACTGGTAGTAAAAAAGCCCTACTGCAGGTTACGGGTTACCATATGATGTAGAAAAAAGTACTGCACTACAGGCCACCCATAACTGGTAGTAAAAAACACCCTATAAAAAGTTACCCAATGTTATTGTATTATTCTTTCAAAATCAAGAAATATTTTATGAAGAAAACACATAATAAACACTAATAAATACCTGTACAGAACACTGTAGAAACACATAATGCATAGCTAAAGGACAAAAATAAAACAGGCCAAGACTCTTGCTGACTTACCAGTTTCATCATCCCAGGGTTTGACATCAAGCAAAAGACTGGATTTAGCAATGACAACTTTTTCTGAAAAAAAATTCAAAAATGTCACCAAGTTTATCAAAAGCAAGAAAGTGTCAGTGCAGAGAATGCAAAGATGTAACAAAGTTCAGTGTTCAAAGCAATTTCAGGACCTCATTGGCAACTTTTAATTCCATGATATACACCTGTACAATCATGTAGTTTCTGTTTAGAAATCGCTTAAATTGCTCTTTTCACTAAGTGAATTGTGCTTGCAAAACCAAAAATTTACCTTATCAGCCGGAATACCTACTGTATTCTTCATTGGCAAGATGAGGACAAGTCTAGTTTACTCAATATGCACCAAGAAAGGTTGGGTTATTTATTACAAAAAAACACACAGTACATGCCTAAATCATTAACATTCCAATTGATGGAAACACAACTGCAGGGTAGCGCTACACCATGTACTTAACTGCCTTGAAAACAGCCAGCAAAAATTTTGGGCTGCAGAGAACAGCCTACAAAATTGAAGACGGTGACCCAAGTGAAATTTAAATGATGTAAAACTTTTGATCAAGCTGTCAACTTTCCCTTTCTTGTTATCTCTTCTAACTGGTGAGAGAATTTTATTTTTCAGACAAAGTCACTTTTGATGTTTTTGCATTAGACTCTTCAATTAGGTAATATATTCTATGATTTTTGCTTTGAACCAAGAAGTTTGTCAAAAACAAGAAATCTTCAGTGAAAAGATATCACCTTGAAGCTAGTCTAATGTAACAAGAAATTTCAGTCCTGGGTAAGTACAGGAGAGTTTACTAGCTTAAGAAGCAATGACCACTTTGGCGGCCTTGGCTGAGCTATGAAACAATACTGTAAGTTATAATGTTTGTAATCTACTTACAAAAAAAATTAGCGTATAAATAGAGAGTTCTTCAGTAGAAATAAAACTAAGGATACACTACATGTAATTTAATGTATGAAATCTTATCCCTTACCCCGAGTCTGGTTACTTTTCAATGCTTAGATAGGTTTGGTGCTCCAAAATTTTTTAGGGTTCTTCAAGGCATATTTCAAGTCAATTGTAGTTGGGTATCTGACATGCTTGTGAATATAATTATGTAACACAGGTAGCAAAACTTAACATTTTAAAATAATCCTAACCTTTGTTTCCAATATTCTTCTGAGATTTCTAATTTCATTGAAGAAACCCATCTCATCTTAACAAGCATTTCGTAAGAATTCAGACCTTTAATCTAATTCTCCCGAATTGTATAGCACAAGGCTATCTGACATACTTTCCATGTTAACAAATTCAGAATTTAGGATGCACTACAGTTTCTGCCAAAAGCTGGTCATTCAAACCTACATAAATCATCATCCAAATCCCATAAACTGTCGTCACTTACTGGTAGCCTTTTTAGCAGCATAACTTGCTAAAACTTCTTCCTTTCTCTTCTTCATCTCTTCACTTTCCTCCTCCTACAAACAAGAAAAAGGCAAATACATTAATACCAACTTTGCTGGTGTAACAAATACTGTCTCCTTTAATTAGCCTGTAGCCAAGTTGAGTTTACAACTTGAACTTAAAAAGACATAAAGTTGAACTGTGTTTTATTGATAGGAAAGGGGTTATCCTCACATAGGATCCACTTGTTTATCTGTATGTTTTCATGAGTGCAATGTGTAAAGGTGGAATTTTACAGGAGTCATTGCATAATGTAGAAGTTCCAGTGTTTCAGGGCCCGGTTGTTCAAAGCCCGATTAGTGCTAATCCCGGGTTAACTCTATAGGTTTTGTTGAGAGTTAATCCAGGATTAGTAGTAATCGGGCTTTGAACAACCAGGCCCAGGAGTTGAAATAGAGATGTGGTATTTTCTTGAATTTCATGCAGTATTCAGTTTTCGATATCTATTCAGTGTAAATACAGTAATTTAGGTTTTCCAATTTGCTCTATTTGGATATGTACCACGTGGTATGAAGATCACACTATCTGACGTGTACGTCTGTGTGTGACAAGTGTGCCACAAATTAAATTTCAGTTCTGCTCCAAGATTTGCTGTGTTTAGTTGTGTTCATCTTTATGATTTTATTTTTGTTTTAAACTTGTAAACAAACAAGTTCTTTACTCTGCAGACTTATTGAACTTTACCGCAATCGATTTTGGTTTCAAAATACTTTACAAACTCTCACCGACTCTGAACCAAAGAGGTCAACATCGCTATCGCTATCATCATTGTCGTCTGCTGCCGCTTTACCGTTGGTTACTGGAGCTGAGCCATAACTGCTGACATCCTTTTTCTGTCCAGGAAATTTATTTTTTTCATCAAATGACAAAATGTGATTGTACCACCGAAGAGCATGGAAGAGTTCTGTGGGTGGCGGTTTGGACACGGCTGAGAACACTGTGGCATCTGCTTGTGTTGGGGTATAACTGTGCATGACAAGATAAACAGAATATTTTATCTACCAAGCATGATATACAAAACAGTTCTAGAGTTTTTCCTTAAGGGCTCAAATTTATGTGGAGTTCAGTAGATTAGTCTTTATTAAAAAAAGTTAAAGAATCCTTACATTGACACCCCATGCAATAAGATAGGTCAAAAGCTTAAATATCTTAAATAGTGTCGCCACCTCGACCTAATCTTCCTTCCAGTTCATCTACTAAAATAAGACAGATTACCCCCCCCCCTCCCATATCCTCTTTCACAACGAACAACTCAGAGCGCAAGTTTTGAAATATCAAGTCCTGATTTGTAGTTATCCAAACTTAACCAGTTGCAAACGCCACAACAAGAAACTAATGATGAAAAACGAATGTATTGTATTCATCGTCTGTACAGTACAATCAATCCTTTTAGTAGCAGCTGAATGTTCCGAGACATCTCCCACATGACTATCTCCTCTCGGTTTTATCAACCTGACCAAACACAGAATTTGTATAAACTTGAGAGTAAACCAATCAATTGAACCTAACAAATAGGTTATTTTTAAATATTACAATTAAAATATATAAACTTAAAACTGAGAATCGCCACGATTTTGGGATCAATTCCATTCACGTGGTTAAGTGGTGAAGGGATGTTTTTCCGCTAGAATAGCCAGTTGCTGTGTCCATACGATCTGCAACTCACCCTTCAATATAGCTCTTGTCTTCTAGATACTTGTTTAAGGCTTCTAAACCAGATCGTGTTTTCAGGTCGCCAAAACCCATCTTTCGAAGTGAGAGCAATTTGCAAGCAAACGGCAAGATCAGAAATTCTGGCTAAAGAGAACGAATATTACCCAGCATGCTTTTTTCTTTCGCGACAGACTCTCCTCAGGCTCGCGCTATGTGGGAGTGTGCGCGGTAAAATTAGAATACTTTTTTTTAAAAAATCTTACAGTAACATTTATCTTGTATAAGAATGTAAACAAGAGACTGAGTACTGCGCAAAATTTAAGAACAATTAGTCCAAAATTAGACGTTCTTATAAAAAGTATACACCAATTCTACTGTTACCACTACTACTACTATTTCTAACTATTATTATTATTATTATTATTGTCATTGTTATTAGTAGTAGTACTGTCATTATTAATAATAGTAAATGTAATAATAATAATAACAATAACAATAATAATAATAATACACTTTATATATTATAGAGGGTGCCGAAAACACAGACGAAACTAAAGCTTTTTTCAATCTGGTCCTATGTACATTGTAAACTACTTAATTTTAAAACAATATCTAAGGACTAAAATATTAAAACTAAATATAATATTTATAGAAACTGTTTGGCAATTAAGTGTAAAATTGTGACTAAGCGATATGGTACACGCTTTTTTTATAAGAACAAACTTTATAAGAACACCCAGGCTGAGATTGGCCCAAAAACTAAGAACAAGCTAAGAACAACCACCAGGCTGAAATTTTGATCAGAAAAATTTAAGAAACTTAATAGATACTTAAACACAGATTGAGATGTACATGAAAACAAAACTTGTCAGAATTTAGTTTGGCCAACGGGCGCTAGACGATAGATTACGCAAGCTCGTCATGTTCGCGGACGCTGTGTTGACGGTTTCAAATTTTTTCACTGAATGAAAGAATAGCAGACACAAATTTCTTAGTGCCATCTTACATATATTGTTCCGGGCAACTAATTCACTGTTAAAAAATATCGGGAAATAAGAACAATTTTTAAAGAACAACTTGAGGCTGAAATCGCCAAAAAATTAAGAACAGCCCAGGCTGAGCCGAAAGTTACTCGGTTCTTATAAAAAAAAGCGTGTATTGTATAATAGCATGACAAAAAGGAAAGACGGCTAATAAAGTCGAATGGAGTCGAGATTCAGTCAGTTGGTCAACTTTGTGTTCGACAAAACTGATGACACGAAAGATGGCAGGGCTGTATCTAGCGTGGGGGGAGGACAGGGGGCAGTTGTCCCCCCCGTGGCT